>ML685809.1:2941694-2987521 GCA_007922175.1 Pelusios castaneus
GAAAGAAAGAAAGAAAGAAAGAAAGAAAGAAAGAAAGAAAGAAAGAAAGAAAGCCAGTCAAGTACAGCCTAGGTGTTAGGGCGCTCTCAATGAATATAGGTGACCTGGGTTCAAGTCTCTGATTCAAATTAGACAGCACAGGGACAAAAATTCACAATTCAAGTATGACAAGAGTCCAATAGCCCTAAAAAATTCTACAGAACACTTAAAAGAAGCAGGAAATCTAGTTAGAACAGGAGAGAGATCAGCTAGCACCATATGCTTGTGTTACAAGACCCCTTGGATTGTCTGAAAGAAGGTAATAGCTGCCTGCTGCCACCACATAGATGTCTGCTTTTGGATCTAAGAGTTCTGGGTTCAAGTCCTGTTGATGATCCATATAGGTTTGTTTGTTCTTCTTCCCACTTCCTTCAGATGCCAGCAGCTTCCCAGTCAGTCCACCGAAACTATACAAGAACAGCCATACCAAGTCAAACTAATGGTCCAGTATTCTGTCTCCAACAGTAGCCAATAACATATAACTTGAGGTGGCATATGCAGAACAGAGCAATTTTGGTGATCCATTCCCCTCCTATCCCCCATCTTCCCCTTCTGGCTTCTAGTAGTCAGAGGTTTAGGGATACCCCATGCATAGGATTGCATCCTTGATCATCTTGGCTAATAGCCATTGCTGGATCTATCCTTATTTTTATTTTTTTTAAAAACAGTTATACCTTTGACCATCAAAACAGCCCAGGGCAATGAATTCCATAGGTTAATTGTATTGTGGGGAAAAGTATTTCCTCTTGCTTTTATTAAACCTGTATCCAATTAATTTTGGAAGGTGAGCCCTGTTTTCTTTTATTGTGGGAAGAGTAAATAACATTTCCTTATTCACTTTTTTCACATAATTCATTATTTTATAGATCTCTATCATGCCCCCTCCCACCCTTACTCAGATCTTGGGGAAGCACTCCATCAGTTTGCCAGGTGAACCATTTAAAACAGCCTGTGACAGTGTGGCTTGTCCCATGGGATAAACCAACCCTGATTACAGAATGAACTCCACCTTAGAGAAATCAGGTAATTCCAATAAAAATATATAAAAGGAGCAGAAAGTTGCAGTGAAAGGAGGAAGGTATGAAAACAGCAGCTATGCCTGTAAACACTACAGGGAGTAGAAAGAAGGCTGCTGCAGGACCTTAAGTCAGCAGGAGGAAAGCACCAACTGAGAAAAGATGAGCTCCAGGCTGGAAGTATTGGGAATCAGACTGACAAACTGACTCAGGATGGATTCTTTGAGGACCTGCTCCATGATTTTTTCCAGGGAGTGAGGTGAGGCTGACTGGTCTGTAGTTCCCCTGATCCTCCTTTTTCCCTTTCTTGAAGATAGGTACTACATTTGCCTTTTTCCAATCCTGAGGAGAGAGATTGTGCCTAGTTAAAGCTGGGTTAAAGACAGACGTGTTCTATTTTCAAAGATTGTTTTATTTGAAACTATGGGGACTGTGACACTGAAGAGCCTGGAGAACCAGAATGTACCCAGAGGGCTAAATAAATCAAACCCCTTGTGGGTATTGTTTGAGTTCCTCAGGGGCCCTTCAAAGGGAGAGAACTGCCTCTACACATGTTCCAAAGGAGTAGCCATGTTATTCTAGTTCAGCAAAACAAACAAGGAGTCCTGTGGCACTTTTAGGCTATGTCTACCCTGGCAAGTTAGTTCGAATTAAGCTTCCTTAATTCAAACTAACTTAAGCCATGGCTACACTAGGCTTTCATTAGTTTGAATTAAGGGCTAAGTTAATTCGAACTAATAAATTTGAATATGCTATTTGAACTAAGGGTTAATTCAAACTAGTTAGTTTGAATTAACCAATTGGCCATGTTAGTTCAAACTAATTGCTTAGTTAGAACTAACCGGCCCATTGAACTCAATGCAATTTGCTAAATCGAACTAAGCAAGTGCCATGAATGTAGCGCTATTTGTAAAAGAGCTGTATGACTGCTTGGAGCTCCACTATGAGTGGAAATAAGTGGAAACAAGCCGGTTGAAAGTCTGTGGGTTAAGTTTAGAGGAGAGTGCAACAAGGGGGATGTCGTGCTGGGTGTCTGCTATAGACCACCAGACCAGAAGGAGGAGGTGGATAAGGCATTCTATGGACAACTAGCAGAAGTTTCCAGATCACAGGCCCTGGTTCTCATGGGGGATTTCAATTATCCTGACTTCTTCTGGGTGGGCAATACAGCAGTGCACAGGCAATCCAGGAAGTTTTTGAAGAGTATTGAGGACAACTTCCTGATACAAACGCTGGAGGAACCAACTAGGGGTCTTGCACCTCTGGACCTGCTGCTCACAAACAGAGAAGAATTGATCGGTGAAGTAGAAGTGAATGGCAAGCTAGGCAGCAGTGACCATGAGATGGTAGAATTCAGGATTCTGATCAAAAGGAAAGAAACAGAACACACACCCCGGTCTTAAGAAAAGCAGATTTTGGCTCCCTCAGGGAACTGATGGGCAGGATCCCTTGGTCGGCTGATCTGAAGGGGAAAGGCATCCAAGAGAGCTGGCTGTATTTTAAAGAAGTAACAAGTAGAGGATCAGGAATGGTGTGGGTCCCTTACTGAATGAGGCAGATATCCTCGTAGTGGATGGTATGGAAAAGGCTGAAGTACTCAATGCTTTTTTTACTTCAGTCTTCACAGGGAGGGCCAGCTCCCAGGCTACTATGCTGGGTAATGTAGAATGGAGAAAAGAAGAGCGGCCCTCAGTGATGGAAGGTCAGGTTAGGGACTATTTAAAGAAGTTGGATATGCACAAGTCTATGGGGCCAGATGAACTGCATCCGAGGGTGCTGAGAGAGTTGGCCAAAGTGATTGCAGAGTGCCTGGCCATTATCTTTGAAAACTTGTGGTGAACGGGGGAGGTCCCGGAGGATTGGAAAAAGGCAAATATAGTATCTATCTTCAAGAAAGGGAAAAAGGAGGATCCGGGGAACTACAGACCAGTCAGCCTCACCTCAGTCCCTGGAAAAATCATGGAGCAGGTCCTCAAAGAATCCATCCTGAAACACTTGGAGGAAAATAGAGTGATCAGGAACAGTCAGCATGGATTCACCAAGGGCAAATCATGCCTGACCGACCTGATTGCCTTCTATGATGAGATGACTGGATTTGTGGATGCAGGAAGAGCCATCGACGTGGTATACCTTGACTTTAGCAAGGCTTTTGATATGGTTTCCCACAGAATTCTCATCAGCAAGTTAAGGAAGTATGGGTTGGATGAGCGGACCATAAGGTGGATAGAAAACTGGCTAGATCATCGGGCTCAGCAGGTAGGAATCAATGGCTCAATGTCTAGTTGGCAACCAGTAATGAGTGGAGTGCCCTAGGGATTGGTCCTGGGGCCAGTTCTGTTCAATATATTCATTAATGATCTGGATGATGGGAAAGATTGTACGCTCAGTAAGTTCACGGATGACACCAAGCTGGGGTTAATGGTAGACATGCTGGAGGGCAGGGACAGGATTCAGGGAGACCTAGACAAATTGGAGCATTGGGCCAAAAGAAATCTCATGAGGTTCTGCAAGGACAAGTGCAAAATCCTGCACTTAGGATGGAAAAATCCCATATACTGCTACAGGCTGGGGATCGATCGGCTAAGTAGCAGCACTGTAGAAAAGGACCTGGGGGTTATGGTGCATGGGAAGCTGGATATGAGTCAATAGTGAGCTCTTATTTCCAAAAAGGCCAGTGGCATATTGGGCTGCATCAGTAGATCAAGGGGTGTGATTATTCCCCTCTATTCGGCACTGGTGAGGCCGTATCTGGAATACTGTGTCCAGTTTTGGGTTCCCCACTACAGAAAGGATGTGGACAAATTAGAAAGAGTCCAGCAGAGGGCAACGAATATGAGTAGGGGGCTAGGACACATGACGTACGAGGAGAGAGTGAAGGAACTAGGCTTATTTAGTCTACAGAAGAGAAGACTGAGGGGAGATTTGATAGCAACCTTCAACTACTTGAAGGGGTGCTCCAAAGAAGAGGGAGCTAGGCTGTTCTTGATGGTAACAGAGGACAGGACAAGGGGTAATGGTTTCAAGCAACTCTGTGAATGACACAAAGATTGGTAGGTTGCGATGCAGAGGACCCTACCATCTCCACGTCCAATGGACCAGAATCATGGAGTAGCTGCATGAATGCCTTATAAGTTGCTTCCAGTTGAAGGGAAGTGTCCCACACTTCCAGTACCCATGTACATTGGGAGATATGAATTACATGCATCCAGAGCCACTGCACTTCAGTGATTTCTATGCATGTATTAGCTTGATATTAACCTGGGTTATTCCTCAAATACTTGTAACTTGTTTTTATTACTAGGTTTGTTTTTTAAAAGGAAATTAATTAGAGTGACATTTGTCCTCCTGCCACAAGGAAAGTATACTGAAATGTGCACATCCACTTCATTTTGAAATGTTTCTCACCCGCACAAATACACATTTTATTTTCTAAACCTCTCTGGCAATTGAAATGTATTATCTCTGCAAGCAGAGCACTAAGGTTTTCTGATGTGGATTTTCATCTGCATAGACATTCTGAACTTTTTCCACACAGTCTGAATATTTGATGTTCTTCAGTATGAAACACTTTCTGGAAAAGAAACAAAACCATTTGAGTTTTAGTTTTCCTTAGCCCTTACTACAATAATGCAAGGTCTCCTGTCTCATATCGCAGATACCTTTAAGCAATGTTTAAGCACAGTCTTGAAACTAGCTTGACACTTGTCATTACAAAGTCAGTATTTATCTGTATGCTGTACATAATGGTACCAGAAAAACTACAATTACATCCTTTCTAAGTAGAAAGGAAGCTTGTGGTATCTCAGATAACATTCAGGTAACTGTTAGCAAACAGTTTTTTTAACTGTATCAGAACTACTTATCCAGTTACATACTGTACACCTATCACTACAGCCATTCAGCAAAGACACAGAGATCACACATACACCTACTATACAGCCATGCTTTGGATGCAATCTTCAGTGCAGGTGTGCTATTGAATTGTCCTTTGACTCAATGCATGTTCAAGAACATGAAAACCAAGCAGTAGTCTAAAATGCTGCATATTATCCAACCTTCAATTAGTTTTAAATATGGCATCATATATGAGGGAAACACCAGCAATATTACCATGGCCAAAGGAAAACATTAAAACCATGGGAGAAGTAGATTTTGGTCAGCAGTTTATTCTGCCTAAAATGTATTTTTGTACGAAGTTAGTACTACAAAATCCCATAACATGTTTGGAAATATTAGAATTGTGTTCCATATTATGTTTCAAATGAAATCCTTTCACAGTTACTTTGTCAGATAATGCAGTTAAGTATAGTGTGCTGAAGGGTTTATAATGAGTGAAGTCTGTCATAAGAGCAAATTTATACCACAAAAAATTGGAAAATAGTGAAATTTTATAAAGTCATGCAACATTCTGCAATTTTCATATTACCACTCTATGTAATGGCATCCCTTTTCTCTGGAAAAAACATGAGTTTCATTGCTCAGAATTTTCATTTCTCAGAATTTTTATGCAAAAGGAATTCAATTTTGTCAAAGTTTAAAGATGTTCCAGTAGAGAGGTTTCCCCATCCTCCTCTTGTGATAGCTTTTTTCTGAAAGATCATCCTTAAAACTTTGGGCTCAGTTATGCCATCAGAAAAGTGATGCTTCTATGAGATTGTCTAGATAATTTATACACAAGAGATGCTGAAATTGGCTCTCTTGTGTAAGTTAATATGCATTCAGAGTTCTATCACTGGGGAAAATGTCAATCAAGTCAAGAAGATGCCTACAGAAAGCAATTACAGATGATGGTGAGGATTGCCGATTTTGGAAGATGAGGAGAGAAAGCAATGGGAGCTTTATGTTAAGAACAAGCAACTCCTATTCTTTCTGCTACCATTTGATATCCAAGCATGTGTTCCTCTTTGATGTTTGTGGTTATAATGAGAGTACAGAAAATGGTCACTCAAATAAGTGGGAGTTTTGACTATTCTGGGCTCAACTGAATCCTGAATTTCTGCCTACCAAGGGTGGGGGCAGAAAGCCTACCCAGAGGGAGAACTGCCATAGTGTTAGGCAGGCACCTAGACACTCCACTATCCCCAAATGCTCAGATGTAGCCAGGTGAACCCCATTGCAGATTTCCCAGGTCATTTGGGAAGTGCATTGACTCAGCACATCTTCCCAAGATCCACTCAATACAGATTCTCTGGAGCACAGACAATTTAAAGTTTCCCCTGCTGGACACCCTTACAGGACAGCAACCGAGTAAATATTGTCACAGACTTTACAAGAAAATGAGCCTCCCTTCAAATGGATGTCCATTCCAGCAAGATAAATCAAGCTCTATTACAAGTTTACTTCAGTGTAAGTCCCTTTTGAAAGTCCAGTACAACTACCACAGCATGTGTCATCTCAGCATTTACCACATAATTCATTAGCTGCTTTTCCCATCTCAGACTTCATCCAACATACACAGATCCTGTAGCTACGAAGTGAAAAATGATTATGAGAAAAGTTGTATTTGGAGCCAGATAATAGGTTAGAGGACAAATCAAGGTCATATTCTTTTCCTGGCTGCTGAAAAGTATTGGTGCCAGGTGGGTGTATATATAAGTTTAAATAGACATTCTTTAAAGTCTTTAGGGATAAGTGTTTTGTGGGGTGTCACCTGAATTATGCAGCATAAAGTAGTATTGACTTGATAGAAGGGACAATTTATTCTAAAGGACTAGATTGACGCTTGGTGGAAAGCAAGTTAATAATTAAGGGCTGGTCTACACAACACTGACAAAATGCATCAGAAGAGTGTCATTTGTGAAGTGCCCTAATGTGTTGGGGTCTAACTGCCACCTGTAAATACTACTGGTGTGCTCCAGAAGTCATCTCAATCACAAGTCCTGTTTCAAATAGCATTATGTTAACATGAATTAGGTACCTTTAAAGTGAGCCTCAACCAGGAGTGCAGCCAGAAGGGATTTTCTTGCAGGGCCTATGATTGAGTCTGGTGGGCCAGGTCACGTCCTGCTTCCGGTCACATGATGAGAAGTAGGACGTTCAGGAAGCTGTAAACACTCCAGTTTCCCTGGCAACTGGAGCATCAGGCAGTTTAGTGATTCTCAGCTGGTTGCTTCTTGAACTTCCTGCTTCCAGTCATATGTCTGGAAGCAGAAAGTTTGGGTAGCATCTCACTGAAAGCTGTCTGATGTTGCAAGCTTGAGCTGAGTGTTGGCAGCAGAAGCAACATATTGGGTGGGCCTGCTTTCAAAGTGGATGAGCCATGGCCCAGCAGGCTCATCTGTAGCTATGCACCTGGCACCAACAGGGTCCACACAAGGCAGCTAGCGTACAGCACATTAGAGCACTTTACAAATCGCACACCTCAGGCACACTTTGCCAGCATTGTTTTGACAAGCCTATATTGCTGCACGGTTGTTTAAATTCTTGCAAAATCAAGGGCAAATTGTTCACAACACAGTCTGCACTACTGATGGAGCAAGACTGTCTTTACACCTTATCTTTTGCTGGCAACAGTGCTTCTGCATGATTTCAAATTGGCAATTCAATTATTTACCCTTGTGAGCAGTCTCTGACCAGTTTCAAGAGCCAATCTGTGCTGTAAGATATTGATCAGCATTAGAAGGGGCGTAGCGCTGCAGTGCCCCAGCAGCAGCTCAAGGAGGGATTGTGTCTCAGGGTGTGTGCACATACTAGGTGCATGCATAGGCAACTATATGGAAGAAGTAGTATGGCCCTGTGAGTTACGCACTAGTAGGAAACAGATCCCTTGCTCTACAGCCACAGACTTCCTGGGTGGCCTTGGGTAGGCCTTTTGGTCTCTCTGGCTAGTCTCTCAAGTCTACACTTGCTAAAATTAGTTAGTTCGAACTAACTAATTCAAACTAATTTTAGTTAGTTCAAATTAGCTTAATTCGAACTAGCATGGCCACAGTGGAATGTTAGTTCAAACTAAGCAAGCACTCGCTTAGTTTGAATTAGTGATCCCCATTCATTTCAATAGCCAGTTAATTCGAACTAGTTAGTTTGAATTAACCTCTTAGTTCGAATACCCTATTCGAACTAACTAAAGCCTAGTGTAGCCATGGCTTTAGTTAGTTCGAATTAAGCCTCCTTAATTCGAACTAACTTGACAGTGTAGACATAGCCCCTGATTATATGTCAGATTGAGACAACAGCATTGCCCTACCTGATAAACTGAAGGCTATGAGGAGCTCAGATGTTATGGTAATGGAGGCTTAGACAGGGATAGAACACATATCTATTATAAACCCCTTTGCACCTCCAGAGTAGCTCGGAATATAGATTGCCCTCATAACTACCTTTGCACAGATCATGTGAAGGGAAGCAGAGAGGCCTTGTTTTCACTGATTCTTTACCACTCCTACACATCTGTGCAACAGCCAATCACATTTTACCCCCAGGTATTTTGATGAAGAACTACAAAAAGTGTTGGTCTTTCAAGCCTTTACTAATCCAGTTTAGCAAGGAATATCATCACATTTGTGTCACTATAAAGGGATATCATGAGCTTGACCTGTAGTCATTGCCAAAGAGTGAGGCAGAAGTGGCTCAGGGTCTACACCCGACTCAGTCTGTGTGGTTTTACAGTTACATTTCCCTTTTTCAAATTTCCTCCTCTTCCCCACCCTTGCGCTATAACGGACCAGTTTAATGACCTGGAAACACTGGCCACACAGTAATACTGACTATACACAAAGTGCCATGTTAAATGTTGTAAAATGACCTTACCTTCATCAATGCCGGTCACTACTTCAGTTTCCTCTATCCTGCAACCATGTAAACCCTAAAGTCTAGCTTTTCCTAATTACTGTCTCCTTGGGCAGGTTGCTTAGCATACAATAAACAGTTTCATTCAAAATTAGAACATGCACCTTTTACAGTCCCAGCAGCTCTTTCTACTGTTCAGGGACTTGGCAGAGTGTCTGGCTCTTGTAGCCTGCTAACTCCCTCTTAAGAGTTGTCTTCCTGCAGCTCAATACAGATAGCTCCTGCCAGGCTTTTCTTGCTGATTGGCAAAGACCTTTTACCCTGATTCTGAGTCACCTGTAAGAGCCTCCATTCAGGTCTTTCTCTTTTCTTTGATCTTCCACCAGAACATCAAATATCCATTTTTTTTAGCTTTGTTTACTAGGTCCACCACCCCAGACTGCTCATTTCCCTTGTTCTTCTCTGGCTTTCTTTCCTCTTCTCTGATCCCTGATCATCTGATCCAGCCAAATCTATCCCCTGGAAGGCAGCTAATTAGGCACAGACCAGGCTGAGCCCAGTTCGCTTAAAAGAAAGGGCTATGCCTTCTTGTGACAGACACAAAGTAAACAGATTGGCAACAGGGGGAATAGAGAGCAATATTTTCCTTCTCTAATCTCTTTCAGTTATAGTAGTCTTAAGTGTTACATGCAAAAATATTAGGTCAAAAATTCAAACAGAAGTGTTGATATTTAACTTGACAGTGCGCTTAATTTTATTTCCCTAACAGTGTCAAGGACTTTGTTTCGGAATGTACACAAGTAAAGTTATAATCATGTCTGATTCAGATTAAAGGGGGAGAGGAAATCTCCTGGTGTGAAACTGGTAGCCTTGTCCTCCCTATTCATTTTGTATCATCAGGAGTTGGTCGCTATGGATACAAAATCATAAACCTATAAATCCAACAGCCAATCACTGCCTCATTTAGGAGGGTGTTGGTTTCACACACGAAGAGTGTGTACTAGTTTATAGTAACTAAAAAAACCTTCTCCAATTACTACACTAAGGTACTTGTTTAAAGTGAGTTTCTCCATGTGTGGCATCTCGCTCAACATCTGTTTCTAGTTAGCTCTTTTTTCTGAATTTTTTGTGCGCATTTCTTTCTATGCTGAATCCCTATTTAATTTCAAAACAAGACCAAGTTTTAAGGTAGTTCATTTGACTTTTAAAAAGAAAAAGTTCACAACACAAACATGATATTGTTTAGTTTGTATATTGAGATTCAGGTGTTACCACATGGAGGTTTATTTTTCATTAATCTGTTGCTTTAATTCCTACAGAAAATACTCATCAAGTCACTTTACTGTAAATATGTTACAGGCAGAGCTGAGGTTAACTTTCTATGAAACCTTTTGTTCACCTTCTTTCATAAAGTATGTTTTCTTGGAAAGTGATTACATGCAACATTTTAATTTCTATGGTTTATTAACTAAGAATCAGGCCACCAATTAAAATAAACCATTAACACATTTTATTGATAAAACACACTACAAATGACTGTTTTACATGTGAAATAACCCACTCAAGCATATGCTAATGTAAAGTATACACATACTTCAGCTGATTAAGGCATTTGGACACTCAATGTAACCCTATTCTTGTTTACAGTCAACGCCCCAGTCCCATATCCATACTCAGTCTGTTATCAACAACTTAAGTTTCAACTTTCCAAGAACACACACAGAGCCAGAATCACTCCCACTGAAGTCAATAGGAAAACTCCCTTCCATTTCAGTGGGAATAGGATTTAGCCCTTAATTTGTCAGAATGATTGTATGTTACCCTCCGCTCCAATAATCCCTTTTGCTGTATGTGGTGTGCTAATAAGCAGTTTACCATACTTTCTTGTTAATTTCACAAATTGTTTAGCCTTTATTTTATCTTATTTTATTTTGCGTTATGCCGTATCTTTATTTTCCCAACTGATTTCACTGCACGCCATAGATTTACACCCCATGAAGCAGCTGAAAAAAAATCCTGACATTTAACAGTTCTATCCTGAGCTCTTGAGTCAGGTTTAATAATTTTACTTAGAAATCTGTCAGTCCCAGGTGGCTATAGCGCCTGCTGTCAGTCAGCCCCAGCGATGACAGACGGAGATACACGCACCTGGGAATGACAACAGGAGCCCATTGTTTTGGGGACATTGCAAGGAGAGGCTCCCATTGTCATCCTTGGGAACCCAGCATTGCCGCTGTTAGCCTGTCCCAGGCAGTAGGGTTCCTGCTCTGAGCCCTGGGTGACCAGGGTTCTGCCAGCCTGAGAAGTAGGAGAAGGGAACCCACTGCAGCCTCCCCCAGACTTGGGTGAGGTGAACACCGCAAAGAGAAGCATATGTAAGGCTGGGAGAGCTGAATTATGGTCTGGAGGCTGAAGGTGGGTTGAAGTGAAGAGCCGGGGGCCGAGGGGGTAGGTTATGAGCAGATGGGGTGAGTGCTGGGAGGGTGAACTGAGGATGAAAGGCTAGTGGTGACTGAGCTGACGGGGTTATGATGATGGGGACTGAACTGAGAGGGAGCTGAATGTAGGTGGGTTGGGTGGAAACAGAACTGATGGGAGGTTGGGGGGCAAAATTAATTGCTGGGCAGAAAAGGGGCAGATGTGGAGGTAAGAGCTGAAGCAGCAGGGTCTAAAATCACCTTCTCCAGTACATGTGAGAGTGGGTAACATTATGCGCACATCCTGAGGATGGATAGGATGAATTCAAAAATCAAGGCACTGGCCTAAAAAAACACAATATAATCTTTTCTTAAAATCTCATGATTTTAGGACCAATCCGATGCTTTTGGGGGTCTGACTCATGATTGATCTTGAAGCTGGGGAGACTGTAATTCTGGAGTTATTCCAATGAAGTCAACATTACCGTTTCTCAGGCTTCTCCTTCCCATTAACGCTGTTTTAAATATGTTTCTTCACATTCAGTTTCAGTGTGTTGCTATCTGCACATAGGTTTATTTCTCAGCTATAAGTTCTTTTATATTATTTCTCTGTCTTTCCAAGTATTTGCAAACTTCCCAACACCACCACTATCGCTGATTTAATATCACATGAATTTCATTAACAGTTCATTTACTCCCTTTTCTGGACTATTAATGAAAATATTAAGTCACCCACACTTTACACCAATCCCTGGCCTACCCCACTGTCACTTCCGGCCATCCACCACGCAGCAGTTCCCAACTTTTAGTCACTATCATCATTGCTGGATTTGCACCAGTTACCTAGAATGGGGACCCAGATTCACAAAAGTTTTTTGAACACCAGATTTAGGCATCTGTGACAGGATGCACATACATGCGCACCTGGGACATGATCTATGTGGCTTTTTGGTTCAGTTTTGCAATGTAATTGTGTGATTTACTACCAAATATACTATACTAGGCTCCTTTGTGGATGCTTGCAACATATTTCACATAGTTACCCTTGTGCTGTATTTCTTACAGCAACATGTGTGTACCAGTGTGAATTCAGACTCTCAGGACTATCTCTAGCACAGTGGCTGGAGAATTACATGACAAAGGAAATGCAAACGCCTTCCCTGGCTCAGACAGAAGTGAAGAGACTCTCACAGCAGCACAGAGGAGGAGTTTAAAATACAAAGACAGAAATCATTCGGGAGAGAAGCTGCAGGCTTTCACCTGGATTCCTGGAAGACTCCATCTTGCAACCAACTTCAAGCAAGATCTGGGCCCTGCCTTGTAATGGGCAGAGAATGGCTGTAAACCACTGAGCAGCCAAACACCTTGGCTATGCCTACACTTGCTAAAATTAGTTTGAATTAGTTAGTTCTAACTAACTAATTCGAACTAATTTTAGTTAGCACTTGCTTAGTTCGAATTAGCGATCCCCATTCATTGCAATTAGTTCGAATTAATAGGACACATTGGCTAATTCGAACTAGTTAGTTTGAATTAACCCTTTAGTTTGAATACCCTATTCGAACTTCTTAGTTCAAATTAAGGAAGCCCTTAATTCGAACTAACTAAAGCCTAGTGTAGCCATGGCTTTAGTTAGTTCGAATTAAGCCTCCTTAATTCAAACTAACTTGCCAGTGTAGACATAGCCACTGCGCATAATCTTGGACTATGAGGTCAGTTTAGGTAGAGATATTAGATTAGTATGCGGTTTATACCTTTTATTTGATAGTGGTCACTCCTGATTCATTTATATTATGATTCTGCCTTTATTGGCTATTTTCTCACTTGAAATCATACTCTGATCAATAAACTAGTATTTGTTTTATCTAAAGCTGTGAGGTCTTTAGAAGCTGTGGATGTGGAAGGCTGGGTACAATCTACTTCTTTGTTTCAGTGGATGTATTTGAGACTAAGGTGATTGGGAGTGGATCCCAATCCCTGTAAGACAGTAGATCCTGGTGTAGTGTCTAGGGCTGGGGGTGTTCGTTTGTAGACCAACACCTATGTGGCTAGTAGATTTACACCCACTGCCTGGGATCAGTTACATGCCGGTGGCCAGTGTGGACTGACTCAGGAGTGAGTGGTCACCTAATGGAGTGGGGTGAATTGGGGTTCAGGAGTGGAGATCAAGGTGTCATAGCGGCACACCAGACCAGATCTGGGGAGCAGCCTGGCACAGCATCTAAGTCCTATTTATAGATACCATTGGGCACCACAAACCCCCCACTTGGCTGCTGCCTAACTCAAAGTGCCTAAACTCATACAGCATTCAAATTTTCAGATTAAAAGTTCCCCAAAAATCTGAGGATCTTCATGCACACATCTGGCTCATTCTGGGCACCTGGACACCTACCTCCCAACTAAGCCCAAGAACAAATCATGAACCAGAGGAACAAGACCCTTACCACAGGGCTTGGTCAGGCAGCCATGCTCAGAGGCCACCTACTATTCAAAATGTGACTAGATGATGATGTGGTGGTGCCACCCAACTTTTAGGATAGTCATGAGGGCATTCACCTGGGATGTGAGAGATCACCAGTTCAAGTCCCTCCTCTTCCTGAAGGGGAAAAGTGCTCTAACCACTCAGCTATGAGGTATTATGATGCAGAGATCCCTTAGGCTTTCCTGTGGAAGCTGTTCCACTGTATAAAGGACACACTCCTCTTCTCAGCATCTCCCAGTGATGAACTTAGGTGGGTCCCCATCTCTCACACTTCGTTTTGTAGATCACATTCTTAGGCATCTCTCTCTCTCCATTCATTGTAGAGAGTCTAGATGCCTAATTCAAATGTTGTGGATTGCTGTGTTGTTACAGTGATTTTCTAGGCACCTAAAAGTTAGGTGTTGCTGAGCAATGTGATACCTACAACTAGGACCTCATTACAGACCTATGTTAATATAACTATGTTGTTCAGGGGTATGAAAAATCCACAGCCCTGAGCAATGTAGTTATATCGATCTTCTTCCATCCCCCTCTTCCCCCACAGACATGCCATTCAACAGCAGAGCGTTTCCCGTTGGTATAGTTACTGCCTTTCAGGGAGGTGGATTAATACATTGAGAGCTTGCTCCCATCGTCTTAGAAGTGTCATCACTGAAATGCAACAGCGGCAGAGCTGTATCGGTGCACTGACATAGCATTTTAAGTGTAGACCCACCCTCCGTCCCTTTGTGGAAAGAAAGAGTACATTTCATTAAACCTTCCAAACCTTTAGGCTTTGACTCAACAAGCTATTTTAAACACATGCCCTACCTACACACCTGTGAGTTGTCTCATAGTGGAGTGACTCGTGCTTAATGTTGAACAAGTGCTTAAATAAGGTCTTTGGGGCAAAAATTGTCCTTTAAGTTTTATATCTTTGCCCAGTGCTTGGGAACAATGGGGCTATGGCCTCTAGAATGCTATTGTAATAGAAATAAAGAAGTACCTTGCTGAAACATGGACTTAGACGTACTTTTTTTCCCCAAAGGTGCCATTTAAAAGCTTCACAAAATGCTGGGGCAGACATTTCATACAGGACAGCATTTCAGAATGATAGATTGATGTGTCTTTGTACAGCATTATAAAAGAAATCGCCAGAGAAAGATGTGAATAATAGCATTTGTTTAGGTGTTAGGCAGCCTTTGAGATATTTATGTATGAATAAGATTTATATAAATATTTCCACAGAAACAGAATATTTCTAGAGTTTCTTTATGGTATTTTGAGTTATTTTATTGCCATATAATGTTTAATTCATAAAAGCACAGGAATAGCTTCATCCAGGTTTTAAGCCTGAATTTCAGCCTTTCCAAGGACAGACACGTACCATGGAATACATTTTGCAGGCAATCAGTAACATATTTTATAAGTGATCTTATTTCAGCTATACTCAGATAATAATTTCTCATAAGGACCATAAAAGATATGCATACCAAGTAAGAGCTACAGAAGTTACAAATTCAACAAAGCACCTAAGTCCATACTTAAGTATAAGCACCAAGCTCAACTTCTCTGCTGAAGCAGGATCATAATGAAAATCTTACAACTCTTATTTGTGGGTGGGCCTTAGTTACACAGGTTAGTGCACTGAACCCAGTGGGACACCAGTAAGAAATTGCAGGAGCAAGTCTTTATTCGGGGGGGGGAGCCCTAAAAATCTCAAAGAAAATATTTAGAGCATATTCTATGGCTATATTCAATTGTATGGGTTATGGTAAAATATTACCTTGGAGAGGGGACGAGTTTGTGGTCTCCATGCAGACTGGAGAAGAGAGGCACAATCATTCCTATTCATTGGAGGAGAGTTTCATAGAAAAAGACTAGTAAAATTTAGCTAAAAATTACATTAATTTCATAAAATTAAAGTATAAAAATGGCAGTCTTTGGAGCCCAGGAGCTTCCTTCCACTTCCACCTAAGCTGACTTGAGCCTTGTGGCTTCAGGAGCTTTGAGGAAAACTGGGGAGCATTAATTCCACACTAGGTGGAACTTTCAAAGAAGGAGCTATTGAAGGTGGGGGCAGAGAAGCAGGGCCTGGAGATTTCAGTTCCCAGAAAGCTGGGCAGTTCCATCTGTAACATCTTCCTCCCCCACTAGATTTTTCTCTTTTAAGAGACCCTGAGGTTCAAGGTTGAGAGGGTATCCTGCATATAGCGCCCATGCCCGAGACTAGGATTCTCAGGCCAGGTCTGCCCTACAGGCTTCAGCTAGTCTAGTGATATTGGTTTTGGCTGCGATTTTTGCTTGATATAGCTATGCCAGCAGAAAAGAAGTACCTAGTGCAGACACAGTTATACTGGCAAAACTGTATGCTTGCCAGTATGGCTTGTTTTGCTTGAGGGGGGTGAACGTACTATATAAAGTGCAACATTGCGGAGTGCTTTTCTAGTAAGCTGGTATTCCTATGCCAGCATAGCACTACTCCTGTAGACATACGTCTGGCCATGAGGACTGACTGGTAGGGTATAGCTCACAAATGTCTCAGGGAAACAGAAACAGCCAAACCTTGTCCAGAAAACTGTCAGCACGTGAATGCTAAAGTGCAAAGGCTTCCCTACCTACCAGACTCCAGTGTGACTCAAGGCAGTGAAGTGTGTCTATAACATTAGTGAAATTAACAGGGATTTCTTCTTGCATCTCCCTAGTTTTGGCTTGGCTGAGACAGCAGATTTTACTCCAACACTCACCATGGTGTCTGGCTTGTCATTCCACTTCCTTGAGAGGCTGCTGGTGCTTCTAATATTAGAGACAATATTAGATTCTCAGCAAATAATACTTTAAAATCATAAACTCAAGTGTTTATCTTCAATTTGTATTTATACTTTGGTTTCACTAGGACTTACAGCTGCATAAATGTCACATGAAAATTATTTATTTTATTTAGTTATAGCATGCCTACCACTGTAATAAAGCAGCTGACACTGTGGTGAGAGTTGGTAACAGTAGAAAATGAGACTATTCCTTAAAAAGACAAAAAATATGTAAGTGAGGACAGATATAATCATCAAATATACAAGTTAAGATATTATATCTTTTCCATAAGAGCTCTACATTTGGGGATTGTCAATCTTTAACAAATATTCCAATAATGCTGGAAAATTAGGTCTAAATAATGTTTGATTTATATCAGAATCTCAGCATTTGACATTCACCCATCACTAGCTATGACACCTGCAGGGATGACTCCCACAGAAACAAGTAATACAATTAATTAAAAGAAGGAGTATTTCACTGCAGTTGAATTACTCTTCAGAACCCAGAGAACAGTCTCTGTTATAGAGACAGACTGTAGCTAACAACATTATGAACTAACCAAGAGGCAGAAGGATAGAAAGAAAACTTCCCAGAAAATTCCAGCATAGGATAATCGGAAAAGATGCATGACAAACACATTTTTAGGAACACAGGTCTATTCAGAAGGTATGCAAGGACTTTCCAGATTGCAAAATAGCTATCCTGGGAGCCTCTTGCTCCCATGACTCATGAAGTCATACACTGGTTACCTGGACAGTAGTAAGAAGTGATTCAACAATAGGCTGAGCAAGTTCAGAATCATGCTGTAATGTGTGCTTGGACATTTAAAGGATCACTGGTGCAGTTTGCTTACTAGATCAGACCTCAGTAAAAGCAATATCCCCATTGTTATCACTGTCTGTTGTGTGCTTCATAATATCTGAGAGGCAAGGCAAAAGAAGTTTCCACAGAAGTGGCGCAGAGAAGTGGATAGACTGGCAGTTAATTTTGAACAGCCAGATGTCAGGGCAATAAGAAGGCACTGCATCTCTGGGGCTATGTCTGCACTTGGTAATTTAAATCGACTTAGTGTGTCCACACTTAAAAATAAAGTTGACTTAAAGGGTTGACTTCTAGGGGCTTAGGGGAACGTAGGGCAGGTCCACAGGGACAGGGAGGGCACCCCTTGCCCAATGCCAGGGGACTCAGCCTTTGCCCCACTGTACCTAGGTACAATGGGGCAAAGGGGGGCAGGGACCCTGGCAAGGCATAGGGGCAGGGCTCTGCTCTGCCAGGTGGGGGGGCATGCCAGGCTACCCCTGTGCCCCTCCCCCCCAGCAGGGAGGGCATTGGTGTAGCCCTGGGGTAGCCTTAAGTCGACTTAGGGCTACCCCATGTCTACACTGGCTTAAGTCGACTTTAGGGAGTTGACTTAAGCCTTAGGTCTACTAGAAAGGAGGTTTAATAAAGTCGACTTAATTTTAATTAAGTCAACTTTATTTTCCTTAAGTTGACTTAAGCAATAAGTCGACTTAAGAAAACTGTAGTGTAGACGCAGGATAAATTAAGTCAACTTAAGCAGTCGACACGCAGTGTACACGCAGCCTGGGAGGCTTTGAAAAACCATTTCAGGAATAAGCCACAACAATGTGCACTGCTTATCTTCATTGTGCCTTCCCATACCATCCCCTCCATTGCTGCGCTTCATGAGCACAGGTGGGCAGGTGATTCAATGCCCCACTCCTTTTAGCAACTTGGATGTTGCTTGGAGACTGGGCACCAGAGTTAAATCTGCAAAGCGTGATCTTTGTCGAGGCAGCTCTGGGGAGAGGCATAAGGGGTGGTTGTAGCCACGAGAGAACACAGGAAAACTATCTCCTCCCTTCCCTTAAGGATGCTGGTAGTAGTTACCCTATACTTGCATATTCTGAGGTCAATGCCAATCCCTGCCACCCAAACAACTGGCATGTTAGGGAAACTGTTGTTGAGGGATATAGAAATCGCCATGGCTGGGGGAATCACATGTTCTATTGTTAGCTGTATGAGTACTTGTAATGAAAATGTCCACTGTCTCTCTGTGATGACTCCATGTGATATCAAACTCCTGAGGGTAACTGAGGTGGCAAGGGAGCAGATACAGCAAACATCTGGGTACAGGACTACGCCTTATGCTGCTATGCTGCATGCAATGATGCCAGAATTAATACTGGAGCGGTGTGAGAAAGTGTCCTGTCTTGGTGAAAGAAATAAGGCAGCCCTACCCAGAAATCTTCTACAAAGGATTGCAGAATACTTCCATGCAAGTTTCCTGAAGATTTCCATGGAGGATTCCTGGGCTATCCCAGTACACCTAAACAGTCTTTTCTGCATAGCTATAACAGTCTTTGGGAGGCAGACACCCACTGCATTTATTTTTATTTTTTCATATTAAACATAAAACAAGAGTTAGTAACCCCTACAGTTTGACTGGAATTGAATATTCACCAGAGGTGCCTTCCCTGGCATCATGCTCAGCCATGATGCTGTCCTGCAATCAGCTGGGCTAGTCCAGGATTAAGAATAGCTCCTGGTTTTTAGAGAGAATGGATCCCCCACTTGCTTATCTCCCATTCTCCTTTTTCTCCTTGTCCTCATCCAAAATGTCCTCTCACTGGCTATGTCTATACTTGTTAATTTAAGTCGACTTAGCATGTCTACACTTAAATTTTAAGTCGACCTTGGGGTGACCCTACAAAGTCAACCTAGAACGTCCACACTGGACACATAGGTCGACTTGTAGGGGCTAAGTGGACCTTGGACTGGTCCACAGTGGCAGAGGGGGCACCCCTTGCCAAGTGCCAGGGGCTCAGCCTTTGCCCTATTGTACCTGGGTACAATGGGGCAAAGGGGGACAGGGACCCTGGCAGGGCATAGGGGCAGCATGGGCAGGGAATCACACTGGAGGTATCCATGTTGCATTTGGGGGTAGTGGTGGAGTCACCACTGAGAATCATATGTTGCTTATTGTAGAAGCAGCACATCTGTGGTGCAGGATGACTGTTCACTTGCTTGTCTTCTGGTATGCCTGTCGAACTTTTTTGATTTTCGTGCGGTACTGCTGCATGTCCCTGATGTAGCCCTTCTCCTACATGCCCTGTGCAATCTATTCTTAGATAGCTACCTTTCTCTCAGTTGATTGGAGCTCTGCCTGCACACACCCTTATCCCCACAGACAGTAAGATACAACACCTCCTGTGTACTCTAGACTATAGTGCATTTGGGGTGTTGAGTCGCCATGATTAGCTGGACTGTCGTGCTTTCCTCTCTGATCAAACAGGAAATGGGAATTCAAAAGTTCCCAGGGCTTTAAAGGGGAGGAACTGTCTCCTATGTACCTGGCTGTGGTGCAGTGGAGTTGAAAACGATCTCAAGAGTGGTCAGAACAGATCATTATGAGACACCCCTTAGAGGAAAATTCAGTTGACTTACACAATGCTGCATCTGTGCTGCCTGTCTGTCAACCCATCAGCATTGAATTAAGCAGTACAACTCTTGCAGAGGTGATGTAATTAAGTTGATATAACAGGGAAATTAGGTTGAAGGAAGAGACCTGGTAGTATAGATCCATACCTTATTAGGTCAATCTGAGACAGTCCCCATCGACCTAAGTTTGAAGCATAGACAAGTCCTGAGAAAGGCTTTATATGATTAGGCCCTTCTAGAGGAGACCATTTTTATCTGATTAGTCATCACCTTCTCCAGCCCTGAGGAAGAGCTCTGTGAAGGGACCGATAGGCTAAATAGCAGCACTGTAGAAAAGGACCTGGGGGTTATGGTGGATGGGAAGAAGAATATGAGCCAACAGTGTGCCCTTGTTGCCAAAAAGGCCAATGGCATATTGGGCTGCATCAGTAGGAGTGTTGCCAGCAGATCGAGGGATGTGATAATTCCCTTCTATTCGACACTGGTCAGGCCACATCTGGAATACTGTATCCAGTTTTGGGCTCCCCACTACAGAAAGGATGTGGACAAATTAGAAGGAGTCCAGCGGAGGGCAAAAAAAATGATTAGGGGGCTGGGGCACATGTCTTACTAGGAGAGACTGAAGGAAGTAAGCTTATTTAGTCTGCAGAAGAGAAGACTGAGGGGGGATTTGATAGCAACCTTCAACTACTTGAAGGGTTGCTCCAAAGAGGAGGGAGCTAGTCTGTTCTTGATGGTAACAGAGGAGAGAACAAGGAGCAATGGTTTCAAATTACAGTTGGGGAGGTCGAGGTTGGATATTAGGAAAAACTTTCTCACTAGGAAGGTGGGGAAGCATTGGAATGGGTTACCTAGGGAGGTGGTGGAATCTCTGTCTTTGGAGATATATATGGTTCGGTTAGATAAAACCCTGGCTGGGATGATTTAGTGGGAGTAGTTCTGCTTTTAGCAGGGTGTTTTGGACTAGATGACCTCATGAGGTCCCTTCCAACCTTATGATTCTATGATTCTAAGGTCAATGTTTGTTCCTTCCACCAGAGAGGCTATAAAGAGAAAAGGGCAGGGAGGTAATGTCGTTTACTAGACCAATTTCAGACCTGAAGAACAGCTCTAGATAAGTTCAAAAGCTTATCTCTCTCACCCAACAGAAGTTGGTCCAATAAAAGATATTAGTTCACCCCTACCCTATCTCATACCCTGGATCAAACACAGCTATAACAACATGGCATAAAATAGGAGAAGCTATAAACCAGAGGCAGGCAAACTATGGCCCATGGGAGCCTTTAATCTGCCCTGCCAGCTGAGCCAGTTGGTGGCCCAGACTGTCATTGCTATTCCCCCTCCTGGTCTTGCCCCTTCCCACCATGTGGGCCCAGCAAAGCCCTGGGTGCAGCGGGGCACTGCTCTTCCCTCTGGGCTCCTCCACCTATTCCCCTGGCCAGAGTGCAGCAAGAGCTGATTAGACCTGATCAGCTGTTGCTGTGCTCTGGGCTCTGGCCGGGGCCCTCTAGTGCCACAAGGAAGGGGTAGAACCTGGAGGGGGAGCAGCCCAGTGATGATCAGCTGAGCTACGGAGCTCAGCTGATCAACTTTGTTCCGTTGCCCCTCCAGGCTCCAGCCCCTTCCCCGCAGGACTAGAGAGCCTGGCCAGAGTGCAGCAACAGATGATTAGCTCTGATCAGCTGTTGCTGCTCTCTGTCTGAGCCCTCTAATGCTGCAGAGCTCCGCCTCTCTGTCACCTGGCTCCACCCTTCCCCCACAAAATTCCCCTCCTAGCCTGGCCCTCCCACCATCTGGGTGGTGTGGCCACTCCCCCCAAAACTCCCCCTCCTAGCTCAACCCCTCCCACCATGTGAGAAGTGTGACCACTCCCCCTCCAAGCCCCACCCCTTCCCCCACAGCCTGTGGCCCACTTGTGGCCTGCCGTACGTCGGCTTTGGCTCTCAGATGGAAATGTTTGCCCACCCCTGCTATAAACAGATATCTGAGTGTTAAAAGTTGTGATAAACCCCTAAAGCAAGAGGCACGAATTCCAGCTTACATGCACAAGCTGTAGAAAAAGTCATATCTCAAGAGATGATGCATCTCCAGCTAAAGGCTTATGGTGTAATGTAATACATGCATTAATATGGACATTTTGGAGCTGTTTACAACACCAAAGCAGTCATGGAGCTGACTTGTATTACAGACAATCAATAGCCATTGTTTCTGGGACTGATCTCCTGTGACAACATAGAGTAAAAGTGGGCAAGCTACGGCCCGTGAGCTTGATATGGCCAAAGGGAGCCTTTCAATTGGTCCTCAAACTGGGCCTGGCAGGATCATAGCCATGACTCCGTTCTGGACCTGCCCCTTCTCCGTCACATGGGCCCAGCGGCGGGCCAGCGGCTCCCTGGCCGGAGCACGGCAGCTGTCCCTCTCCTACATTATGGGCCCAGTGACAGCATCCTGGCTGGAGCATGGTGTCCTCTCCCTCTCCTGGCCTCACCCCTTTCCTATCACATGAGCCCAATGATGGCTCTCTGGCTGGAGTGCAGCAACTACTTCCCTCTCCCAACCCCACTGCTTTCCCTTCCCCTCTCCCACCACATGTGGCCCCACTGGCCCACCGTACAGTGGATGTGGCCCTCAGGCCAAAAAGTTTGATCACCCATGACACAGATCCTGCCTGGAGAGTGAAACTGAAGTCAATAGCCTTGCAATAAATATTCAAAACTGACTCAGGAACTGATGCTACGGTCATGTCAGAAGAGACATACAATCACTTTCAACCCCTCCCAGATCTGATGTCACCTGACACAGCTCTGACTAGCACTGGAGTTATTCTGAACTGTATGGGCCAGTTCACCACAGAAACAATTAATGAAGACAAAAGCTATGCATTCAGAATGTACATGATCAAAGGACCACAGACCAACAGTCTGCTCAGCCTATGCATGGTAGCCACTTTGGGCATAGTGAGAAAGGTGGAAGAACTTAACAGATGATTTCATGATACTGGACTCAGAAAAGGACATTCAGTACAAATCAACCTAAGAGATGATGCTGAACCCTATAGTGTACAAATACTTCTACTAGGGAGACCTTGAAAGAGAGTAGATGCAGATTTATGTGAATTCAGAGGACATCATTATCTGGTAGTCATAGAATTTTTTCCAGGTATAAAGAAATAATGTACTTGAAAGACATAACATGTCACAGTGTTATCAAGAAACTGAAAAGTGCACCTTTTCTCACTTTGGTATTCCAGAGCAACTAGTGACAGATAATGCACCACAATTCACCGCAACAGAATTTAAGTCATTCCAAACAAAATACGGTTTTGATCATATTGCTAGCAGCCCACATTACTCAAAAGTGAATGGAAGGGCTGAGGGAGCTGTATAGACAGCCAAGAAAATCCTACAGCAGTAAGTTCTATTCCTTGGCTCTTCTGAGAGAATGTCTACACTGCTGGCAACTTGGGAAATTGATGCAGCAGGACTTATTGGTTGTGGAAACCAGCTCAGTTGATCCCAGAATTGCTTTCCATTCAATGCAAATAAACTATCTCCCTGAAAGGAGAAAAGACGTCTCCTGTCAACCCAGCACTGTGGAGAAACTGTGGTACGGCAATGTAAGTAAGTCAACAGGAGATACACAAGCTACTTTATGTAGATATATACAATACATAAAGTGGCTTGTGTATCTCCCGTCAAGTGGCTGTGTAGACCAGGCCTGAGTTACAGATAAACACCAATAGTGGCTATTGAATGTAGTCCAGCACAGTTTCTGATGGGAAGACAAAAGAACCTATTTCCACAGTGGCTAGATATGAAGAGAATAGCAAATCTAATAAAAAGGCTAAACGCAGTTATGAACACTTTTATAACAGCTGTTACCAATTTAGAGAACTGTCAGGTCTAGAACCCAGTGTGCTTGAAGGAAAAGGGTGGACAACTCCAGCTGTAGTGAAGAAAAGGAATTCAGTGCCCAAATCGTATGCAGTTGAGTCTGGCAGTGGAAAATTCAGCAGAAACGATTGATATCTACAGTTTGTTCCTCAGAAAGAACAATCAACAGAACAAACTCTAAAGATGGGTGATGCAGCACAAGAGGAAGACTCAAGGATTCCAAAATGACCACAGCCAATCATTGCCAGTAATGAACAGCCAGATGAAGAAGTTGTTACATATTTGGGTTTGTACAATTAGAAAACCAGTATGGTTCAGAGGCACTTAACAGACTGACGGAATTCACATCGGTGGCACTGTGTGTAACATATTTTATTTTAAGGAACCTGAGTCATACCTGGTAAAGCATTAAAGAATCTTATGATAAACACATCTGGTGTGTGCAAGCAAGCTCTGTAGCTAGTCCACATCTGATACAGAGGGATATAACAGTTCTGCCTATGCCAGGTGCAATGTGAGGTTTTTTTAATCTAGTCCATCTCTATTAGAAGATGGCAGCTTGAGATAATACAGTTATCTCAGTGACTTCTGTGGAGATCTTTCTATTATTGAAAAAGGAGTCATTGTTCCTTTATATATATCCCCAAGTCATTGAAAATTCTGTGAGTAAGAGAAAAATGAAGGAACAGAAAGATTCATATCCTGAAACTGAAAACCCTTTCCTGCATATTGACGAAAGGAATATATCTGTTCCTCCCAGTTTTGAAAGGTCACACATGAGGCTAAGAGCATAATTTCCCTTTTATTAGAGATACAACAGGCTGTTGGTCAGTCTTGGACAGTGGTTGACTAGCCCCATGAAGTCATAACTTAAGAAATCTGGGCCTGTAATTTTCCATTCACATAATATCACTGTACAAAACATATACCAAGTGTTTTGAAGAATAGCACCAGGCTGTGAGCTCTAAAACTTCTTCATGTGTAGGAAGTGTCAGGTCATCTTGTTCTGAAGATTATCTCCATGAATCAGATTTCTCAGGGTATTTTAAAAATAGAAATAAGAGGGTTATTCACAATTGCAAACATTCAGTACCGACAAAATAGTATCTGTTTTAAATTGGCCTGCCTCCTGCACAGACCTCAGAAAATACTATGCTATGAGGCCATGGTGAGGCCTCCCAAGAAGAAGTAAGCAGCAGGTATTCAATTTCACTACTACTGCTAAACAAATGGTTTAAAGAATTATTAAGATCATATTGTATCCTAATAAAAAGAGGCTGAGTCATCACAGAAAAATTTGAGTGGACTGGAAAATGATACAAGTTTGCAGCACTGTTGTAGCTGTGTACGTCCCAGATAATAGAGAGACAAAGTGGTTTAAATAATATTTCATCTGCACTTCAAACAACCCTCAACTTCATCATCAGAAGCAAGCTCCTCACAGACTAAGACACACCAACTCAAAGTGGCACCAGATGCTGCCAAAACAACAGATGCAAAACCTGCACACATATCTCCACTGCTACAACAATCAACACCTCCCACAACACACCTTTGAAGATCTCTGGGCCCTACACATGCCTAGCACAACATGCTGTGTATCCAATTCAGAGCACCAAATATCCCAATAACTATGTGGGTAAAACCAGACAGTCACTAAGCTCTCAGAAGAACTCACATAAGAAAATGATAAAAGACAAAAACTACATATGACCTGTGGATAAGCACTTTTCATAAAGCGATCACTCTCTGTCTGACCTATCAGTCCACATCCTCAAAGGAAACCTCCACAACATTTTCAGAAGATAAGCCTGGGAACTTAAATTCACAACTCTATTAGACTATGTCTACACTTGCAAGTTAGTTCGAATTAAGGAAGCTTAATTTGAACTAACTTGAGCCTTGGCCACACTAGGCTTTCATTAGTTCGAATTAAGGGCTTCCTTAATTAGAACTAATAAATTCGATTGCTTAGTTTGAACTAACCCTTAATTCAAAATAGTTAGTTTGAATTAAGTCAATGTGGCCATATTAGTTCGAACTAACTGCTTAGTTCGAACTAATCGGCAGATTGACCTTCATGCAACTGACTAATTCAAACTAAGCAAATGCCCTGCATGGACATGGCTAGTTCGAACTGGCATTCTAGTGGGGCCATGCTAGTTTGAACTTAAGTTAATTTGAACTAACTAAAATTAGACATAGCCTTAGACCCTAAAAATCATGGTCTTAATAAAAACACTGGATTTATGCTTTATTACAACAACCTGTAATCCACTCACTCCCCTTTATACACTATGATGGCAGAGGTCACTTGACATTGAATGGTCCCTTAGAATATATGCTGATGATTTATCTGTTCACTTTTGCATTGAGCTGGGACATGCTGAGAACACATCTACACTTAAAAAGCTTCATCGGCATACCAACATTTTAATAAAGACACTCTAAACCAACGGGAGAGAGCTCTCCTGTCAGCCTAATTAATCTGCCTCCACAAGATGTTGACAGAAGAAGTTCTCCCACCAATGTGGCGCTGTCAACATGAGGGATTAGATATGTAAAACAATGTTGCTCAGGGGGATGGATTTTTTCACACACCTGAGCAATATAGTTATACTGAGGTAGGTTTACAGTATAGACCAGACTTCAGTACCTTTCTCACACCTGAGGAAGAGCTCTGTGTAGTTCAAAAGTTTGTCTCTCTCACCAACAGAAGTTAATACGTTAAAAGATATTATCGCACCCAGTTTATACAAGGTCTTTTCTATCTCCAGTAAAGTAGCAGACTTGGTTAACCAGAATAGAGTCACATAAAGGTAACATCTACCCTACACAAACGCATCGGTTGACCTGGTTGCAATGTGATTCTGATTTGTTATGTGGGCAAGACTTTACCTATGTTCTATTACAAGGCTTATGAGTCAGACATGACTTCAGCATGATTACATTATTGTTGTGTATTCTGTGTCCTGCCTAGCTTGTTGCCATGGCAACAGAACCTAGCATGATGCCAAAGCAACAGAGCTAGACTATTATGGGATAGCTCAGCCAGTTCTGGCTAGTTTTAGGGTAGCTGAATAAAGAGTCTGTGTGGTGTTTACATCTCTCTGGCTATGTCTACACTTGTTAATTTAAGCCGATTTAGCATGTCTACACTTAAATTTTAAGTTGACTTTGGGGGGACCCTACAAAGTTGACCTAGTGCGTCCACACTGGATGCCCAGGTCAACTTGCAGGGGCTAGGTGGACCTGGGACTGGTCCACGGTGGCAGGGGGGCACCCCTTGCCAAGTGCCAGGGGTCTCAGAGCTAGAGCAACAGAGCTAGATTATTATGGGATAGCTCAGCCAGTTCTGGCTAGTTTTAGGGTAGTTCAATAAAGAGTCTGTGTGGTGTTTACATCTCTCTGGCTATGTCTACGCTTGTTAATTTAAGTCAACTCAGCATGTCTACACTTAAATTTTAAGTCGACTTTGGGGGGACCCTACAAAGTTGACCTAGTGCATCCACACTGGATGCCCAGGTCAACTTGCAGGGGCTAGGTGGACCTGGGACTGGTCCACAGTGGCAGGGGGGGCACCCCTTACCAAGTGCCAGGGGGCTCAGTCTTTGTACCTGGGTACAATGGGGCAAAGGGGGACAGGGACCCTGGCAGGGCATAGGGGCAGGGTGGGCAGGGCTCTGCCCTGCCCTGTGGGGGGGCATGCCAGGCTCTCCCTGGCAGGGAGGGCAGTGGGGGAGTCCTGGAGAGCCCTAAGTCGACTTAGAGTCGATTTAGGGCTACTCCAAATCTACACTGGCTTAAGTCGACTTTCCTAAGCCAAAAGTCGACTTAAAACAAGGTTTTATAAAGTCGACTTAATTCTCCTTAAGTCGACTTAAGCAGCTTGCTTAAGTCGACTTAAGGAAAGTGTAGTGTAGACGCAAGGTAAATGAAGTCAACTTAAGCAAGCTTAAGTCGACTTAATTTACAAGTGTAAATGCACCCACTGACTCCAACAAGCACTGGATCAGGCCTTTAAGCTGGTATTAGTTATTTGATATACCTGCAGAAGTTACAGCTTGTTCCGCAAGTTGACAGCTATACTTGGTCTTGTTATATCTTGGTTTTTGTTCCGAGATGACCTTTCTTTTCTTGTTTACTCTCTCATAAATATTCAGTAGTTCATGTGGTTAAACTGAAAGGCTAGTACTTGCGGTAACTGGAACATGACCTCAATTACAGCTTTTAAAATTTTAATTTATTTTCTTTGGATAGTTTGGCTTGTACATGTCTTGCTTTAAAAAGTCAATAGGAAATCCAAACAGGCCAAGCAATTTATTAATTTAAAATAAATTTTCCAATACAGAGGTTCAGTTAGTTCTATGCTAGGAGGCTAATCTTATGGTTTCACTGGGGTCTTGTGTTGCTGAAATATACAAAGAAAAAGCATAAAAACATTTTATACTCTTCCCTCCACCCTGGGCAAACTTCATATAATCTTTGGTGGGATTACACACATAAGTTCTATCCTGTAAACACTATGGCCTTGTCCACACCAGCACTTATACCAGCAAAACTTCAGTCATTCAGTAGTTTAAAAAAAAAACACTCCCCTGAGAGATGTAAGTTTTGTTGGCATAAACACATGAGTGGACAGCAACATCCAACATCCCACACAAAGACAGACTACAAGCCATTAGAAACAGTATCCCAGATATCATGGCACACTTAGTGTCTGAACTTTGTGACTTTGTCCTCACCCACAACCATTTCACTGCTATGGGTACCCGCATGGCCCCACAATATGCCAACCTTTTATGGCTGACAGTACAACTCTTCCAACAGCTCTCATCCCCAAGTGCCACTCTTCTACTTATGCTACACTGTTGACATCTTCATCATGTGAACCCATAGAAAGGAGGCCCTTGAGAAATTCCTCTGAGATTTCAACAATTTCCACCACCACCATTAACCTGGACCAGTCCACATGGGAGATCCACTTCTTGGACACTACAATACAAATAAGTGATAACTACATAAACATCACCCTTTACTAGAAACCTTCTGACCACTGGAGATACCTACATCTCCCCAGCTTTCATTTGGGACACATCATACAATCCATTGTCTACAGTCAAGCCCTAAGGTATAATCACATTTGCTTCAATCCCTCAGACAGAGACAAAACACCTTCAGGGTCTCTATCAAGCATTTTAAAAACTACAGTACCCACCTGGAGAAGCAAGAAAATAGATTGACAGAGCCAGATGGTACCCAGAAGTCTACTACTACAGGACAAGCTCAACAAGGAAAACAACAGAACACCACTGGTCATCACCTACAGTTCCTAAGGTAAACCTCTCCGGCGCACCATCAAAGATCTACAGCCTATCCTACAAGACAATCCCTCACTCTCTCACTCCTTGGGAAATAGGACACTCCTCACTTACAGACAGCCCCAACCTTAAGCAAATACTCACCAGCAACTACACACCATACAACAGAAACACTAAGGCAAGCACCTATCCCTGCAACAAACCCTTTAGCCAACTCTGCCCACATATCTACTCAATTGACACTATCATAGGACCTAATCAAATCAGCCATTCCACTGGGGGCTCATTCACTTGCATATCTTCCTATGTGATATATACCATCATGTGCCAACAATGCCCCTCTGCCTTACACATTGGCCAAACTGGACTGTCTCTGTGCAAAAGAATGAATGGACACAAATCAGACATCAAGAATGATATCATCCAAAAATCAATAGGGGAACACTTAAGTCTCCTTGGACACTCTTTAAAAGACATGACAGTTACAGTGCTTCAACAAAAAAACTTTAAAACCAGACTTCAATGTGAAACTGCAGAGCTAGAATTAATATGAAAATTTTGACACCATCAGACTAGGTTTGAATAGGGACCTGGAATGGCTAACGCATTACCAAAAATAATTCACATTTTCACCTTCTCATCTATTGTTCCACACTGTCTGAATCAAAACAACTTGCTTGGTTTGCTGAAAAAGTTTGAATTGATTTTGTGACTTACCCTTCTCTGCTTGTATATATTCACCTACATACTTAAATTTCCATTTCATGCCTCTGATGAAGTGGAATTATACCTACGAGAGCTCATGCTATAAATAAATTTGTTAGTCTTTAAAGGTGCCACAGGACTCCTTGTTTGTTTTGTTGAAATAGACTAACATGGCTACCCCTCTGGAACTTGTCAGCAGAAGACACTGTCCTGCCAACATAGCTAACACCATTCGTTTAGTTGGTTTCATTATGTCGACAGGAGAGCTCTCTTCCATTGACGTACCAGAGCTGTACATGTACTTATGCCGGCAAAATTTATGTTCCTCAACCAGGTGGGTTATTTTCAGACCAGTGGGGAACAAAAGTTTTGCCAGCATAACTGCTGGTGTGGACGAGGCCTACTATATGTGAATGACTCTGCAAATGAATAGTTCAATGAGCTGAATGAGAATTCACACGTGCATAAAAAGGTGGTGTTTGTAGGATCAGAAGCCATACACTGATCCCTGCCTGGAAGATTGAAGAGTTCTGATTTCCTAGCTAAAAGGCAACTACTCTAAAGCTAGAACAGAAATTCTCCCATTAATACCTGCTTCATGGCTACACCTTCAGACTCTTACTGTGACAAACTGCAACTGTTTAATGCCATCATAATATGCCATAATAGTATAGCTCTGGCCTCTGTTAATTACTGCAAGCTAGTCAGGACACAAAATACACAAAGTTGCTTCTGGCTACACACCATCATTTCCAACACAAGATTTCTCTTTAGGTTCCTCCTGTTGGCAGTAGTCATTCTAATTGTTCAATCCCTGTCATGGCTTTAGTTTGATGGTGATATTCTAAATTATATTAGGGAGAATGTAAGAAGCCACCAATCTTAGCACAGGCCAAGTACATAGCAGTAAGCCTGGCAGTCCCTGCAGTTAGGGGTGGCCTGCCTCCTACACCTACTAGATCAACTAATCAGAAAGAGGTCAAGAAGTGTGTCACCAACTTAGTTGAGTTCTCTCTAACCCTGGACACTCACACTGCAGTGAAGGGATCCAAAACTGAATCCCCATGTGCTTTAAGTCTCTAGAGTCTAAAGATAATGTAAGTACTGTGCTTGGCTTGGGAGGTCTCTAAGCACACTCTTGGGGGCCAGGTCCTCTGTCTATCATTCCCTCCTGAAAGCTGAGACCTCACAATCTGGCTGCCTAGCCGCTGGGATAAGTAATGATACCTCTAATTTCCCTGTTGCATAGATATCCCCTCGCCCAGAACTCCAGCCATGTGGGGGCTCTGGGTTCGTAAGTTCATTGTCAAGGACTCATGGTAGGTGTAACACATAGCATGCTGAAAAAGAATCTGCACAGGATTCTGAAACACCTTTGTTCTAAAATGGCACAGGAAATACAGTGATCAAGACAAAAATTGATCCTGCCACCACAGATCCTAGCAAGTGGCTCCACCCACTAGGACTGCTGTGAGGGAGAGCCAAACCCCTGCTGCCCTGCGTCCACCGGTGTTCCAAGATCTTAGAGCCCAAATGGATACTAGCTATTGCCCCACACTCAGGGTCCTGAGTCACACACTCAGGGCATAGACTTTCTATTTTTCTCCACCTTTGAGAATTGGAACCTGCTGAGCAACTAGCTACTCCCTCCGGGAACAGCACTGGCTCTTCAGGTTCCTCAGTACTTAAATAACTCTTCAGGAATTCTCCTCCAACACTGTAATGCTTCTGATTTACAATTCAGGTCCCTTGGGGCACAGAGCAGTTGTGAAGCCATGAGCATGCACTCATGCACTTTGTACACTCCAACACCTTGGATGCATTATGTCATATTTAGCTGAAAGACTATAGTAAGTACATCCTAAAAATTACACTAGACTTACATTGCCTCGCTCCAAATGTCGTTATTTAGCAGAGTTCCTAGGGACACATTTTATATATTTCTTCCAGTTTTTCCATACACAAGAGTGTACCTTTTTTAGGCTATTAGAGATGTTGATTGCAAATGTCAGTTACCACTCTGGTAAGTATGGTATCTGAAAGGCATGTATGGTTTAGAATGGTCATGTACGTTAATGAGAACATACTCAGGAGAAAAATTATATTGACTTTCGCATTCTACAATCCTGTAATACAAAGAAAAACAGCAAATCTAATGAGAACATAATCTCACAGGTCACTCAGATCATCTTTCCATCCTTTATAGCAATTCAATGATTAACTACAACATGCTGATCTTGTTTCATGCATCCAGACAATCTGAGTCTATGGAATTTATCAAAACTCTCCTGTTATCTATATGAGCGACAGAAGTGTATATTACTGTGCATAACAATACTGTTTTGAAATGTTGCCTGACAATCAAAATCTGCTTTCAGAGCTCATGCACGGTTCTTACTGGAGTCATCAATAAACCAGAATCTTGGCTCCAGCAGTTACCAACACTTGATTATTCAAAAGAAGGTGCATCGCTTTCATCAAGAACAATACACTCAATCCAATGACCATGAAATCAGAATGAAGTAAGAATATAAAATCATAATATACATAAACCTTTTAAATCTCCCTCATTTATTTATCTTCTGAGTGGGTTCTAGGTTATAAGGTTAGCCCTGGCCATGACAGAGGGCACAAGCTGTGGATATCCAGAAATGGTTGTCAGCACTAGAGCTCATGGTAACAAGGAAGGAGTCAGCTGGGTCAGGAGATCAGAAGTAGGAGACATACTGGATGTCAGAAGCATGAATCGCATGCCAGGAAATCCAGCAAGAGCAAGAGCATTGAGGATGGAAGGGTAGAAGCTCACCCACATCAAAAGGCCCATCCCTCATCTTAAGGGGAGGAGTCACCAGACCCGGGCATCAAATGAGTTTGGGGGACAACAAATGAAAAAAACAGAGACAGGAGTGTGGGAATCAGGGATCTAGATGGGGACACTGAGCAAAAAACCTTGGACAGAGACCACTGCTTCTCGAAGGTGTCCAGGGAGCCAGTGGGCACAACTCAAAGGAACTCTGGCTAGAGACTGACTTGAGAGAAGATTGAAAGTTATTTATTCATTCAGTGTTTTGTCTGATCCTGTGTCATACATTTCCCTGCATTTATTTTCCTCCCATTCTGTAAGTTCCCCATCTTTAAAGCGTCTGACGAAGTGGGATTTTCTCCCACGAAAGCTCATGAGATAAATACATTTGTTAGTCTTTAAAAGTGTCACAGGACTCCTTGTTTGTTTTGTTCCTATACCTCTAATTTTTCCTGTATCTCTTCTCCATTGATGTCAGGGAGCTCTGCCAATTTACCCAGCTAAGAATCTGGCTTATGTCTACTTATCTTGATCTAAAGTTCAAAAAGTACATTGGGAAAATGCCCTCCTTGAAAAATAATGGAAGAATGCTATAAATGATCTATTAAAAGCAGAACTTATTATATGTCTGTATTTCCCAGGGATTTTTTCCCTTTCCATAAAGAACATGCTTGCCATAGAAATTGTTAAACTGAATCAGACAAGTGCTTCATCTTATCCAGTATCCTGTCCACAGTGGCTGGTACCAGATGATTCAGAGAAAGGTACAAAAAAATCAGTGATAAAAAGTTACGAAATAATCTGCACACGGGGTGTTTTTTTCCTACCTTCATTGCTACGAGAGAGCTTATGTCCTGAAGAATGTGGGTTTTATCCCTTCCAAAACTGCTTGTCTTCTTGTTTTTTATTGCTCCGATATATACTTATTATGGATTAGCATTCGTATGACTGTAACTCTGTATGTTCTTGTTATCCGTAAGAGTTCAAGTTATTTTGTTCCAACTGAGCTTTTAGCTTTGCTAATATCTTATTGCAATGAGTTCACCAGTACTAGGCCTGCTGCATTGTTTCACTGATAATGGCATACTTTATAAAATCATGAACCCTCACTTCATAATATAGTGCTTGTACTCATACTTTATACAGTAATATTATCTAGTTCTTTATTGGTATGGTTGACTATAAATGCGCCTGTAAAGAAAGAAAAAGGACTGAACTATCTTTGCTACTAACCAACAGCACCCCTGTGACAGCCTTATATTTAGCTGTTTATGTCACAGTCATTTCTAGTAAACACAGCATTAGCATTCCTTCAATTACTTATCTGTGTAATAAGATTTAACATTCTTTCCAGGATTTTTAGTTCTTACGGCATTTTATCTCAGCAGGTTTCAGTTGTAAACATGCTCTTTCTTGTTAGGAATGATGCTAATTTTCCAGTGAGCAATCAAAATAATGTATTCCTCCATTTATAGTACAGTTTGCCATAGATGTGCAGAATTAAATCATAAATCTATAACACTTCCTTCAAAAACATAGAATTATGCATGTGTTTGCCCCAGTCACAGCATGTCACCAGATGAGTTAATTTTCCTAAGCCATAGATAAAGTTTTCCATCATATACAGTGTATGATATCTAATTAAGGAATAAAAATTATGAGAATTGTAAATTTAAAGAAGCAGATCCACATTAATGAAAAAAGAAAACATAATGTCATCCCTGAGTTGTTGTTTTTACTATTATTTACTATTATTAATGTTATAATGAATATTTAATGGTGGCAATATAGTGTTTTATCCAGTCTGGGATCCAGGCATCTAAATCTATCTGTATCTCAGTTTCACCTCTGGCTTGACAGTTGATTTGGGTTTGTTCATGATTTGGTGCATTGGTGCTCTGACCAAAGCAAAGACAATCCTCTCCTTCCAGAGTTCAACAAAATAATTCAAACAGAACAAGTTTTCAGCCTTTCCTGAGGCTCAGTAGTCCTTTGTCTCCTCAGTCCAGACGCTCAGCACTATTCATTTAGGTATATCATATGGAAGATCAGACCCTTCCTCAACTATGGGTTCCAGCCCTGGAACTCTAAAGTGTGAACAGCAGTCTGCCTTAACTCAAAAGAGCTATGCTCCACGGTCTCCCACAGCTATTTCCTGTGATTCCTATTGCTGGTCAGACCATCTCTTCTGACTTTTCCCCACAGTTATATAGCTCACCTCTAGACTTCTTGCTTTGACAGCTATTTCTCAAGCTTCTTTGACAGCTACCTTTCAGCCAAGATCCTTTTCTCCATAACTGGAAAGTCTATCTGAACTTTCCCTGCTAAGGGACAGGCTACACTGACTGAAATTTTTTGACTGAAATATTCTACTGAAAAATTGAACTTTGTCAACAATGTTTTCTTGCAGAAAAAAATCTTACGTTTTATGCAATTTTTTTCAATGAGAAATTTTGAGGGAGAAATGACTTTTTTTTTCAATTTGAAATTTGTATTTTGTTTCAGTGTTCAAAAATCATATTTTTGTTTTCTCTTCTTTTCTCCTTTTATTCTTTCCCCTTTTCCCCTATTCCTCCACTGAAAGTAATGAAATGAATGATGCCTGGAGCTTTGGAGGTTGATTTTTTTTAATACTTTTCTCTTTTTCTTTTTTCCAGTCTGTAATGTTTCAAAACTTCTCCAACATAGGAAAAATTAAACAGTGGTAAAGTTACTGTGTTTATTTTTTTTTTCCTTTTGCATCTCTGTAACTTTTCCAAAGTTGGAGAAGTTTTGAAGTGTTACAACATGGAAAAAGAAAAAAGTGAAAAGGAGAACACCATGGATATTCATTTTATTATATTCATTGGCAAAAAGAGAAAAGAACAAAGGGAAGAAAGAGGAAAATGATGGAGGGTGTGAATTCAAATTCTGAAAAGTAAAAAAAGAATTTAAAATATTTCATGAATGTTTTATATGAAAATTGTTCTATTACAAATAATTTCAAAAATGTGAATATTTGCAAAGATTTTTTCCCATTTTTTGATCAGCTCTAGCAGATGGAATTTATACTTCATAGCAGACCTCCTTTTAGTCTGTTTAAGATGACTTCAAACTGGAACAGGTGCAGAGGAGGGCTACTAAGATAGTCTGTGGAATGGAAAACCTGCCTTATGATAGGAGACTCAAGTTTGGCTTGTTTAGCTTAACCAAAAGAAGGTTAAGGGGTGAAATGATTGTTCTCTATAAATAAATCAGAGGGATAAATATGAAGCAGGGAGAGAAATTATTTAAGTATAGCACCAATATGAACACAAGAACAAATGGATATAAACTGGACATCAGGAAGTTTAGACTTGAAATTAGATGTAGGTTTCTAACCGCCAGAGGAATGTAGTTCTAGAATCACCTTCGAAGCAAATGGCAGGGGGGGAGAGAGAAGACGGGCAAAAAACCAAGCTGGCCTCAAAACTGACTTTGATAAATTTATGGAGGAGATGGTATGATGAGACAGCCTATTTTGGAAATTAACTGATCTTTGACTACTAGTGGTAAATATGCCAATGGCCTGTGATAGGAGTTTTGAAGGGGTGGCTTCTGAGTTACTACAGAGAATTCTTTTGGGGGTATCTGGCTGGTAAGTATTATCTACATGCTCAAGGTTTAGTTGGTCACCATATTTGGGGTCAGGAAGGAATTTTCTCCCAGGGCAGATTGGTAGAAGTCCTGGGGGGTTTTCACCTTCCTCTGTAGCATAGGACATGAATCATTTGCAGGTGGATTCCCTGTACCTTGAAGTTTTAAACTGTGATTTGAGGACTTCAGTAACTCAATCATAGCTTAAGGGTCAGGAGTGGGTGGGTGAGGTTTTGTGGCCTGCATTGCACAAGAGGTGAGACTAGATGATCATATTTGTCCCTTCTGACCTTAAAGTCTGTGAGTGTAGTCACCTGTTCTGTCACATGATTTCAGAGGCTAGGTGGGGCCTGGCTCAGGTTAAAATTGGGACTTGAACCACTTAAAGACTGAGCTGACCATGTGACAGAGGTAAATATACTAAACAAGAGAACTTTGGAGAGTGAAGTATATTATATATGATTTACATAAATTTACACTTTTAAAAACAAATGTATATGCCAGCCTAAGTAATTGGTCTTTGTGAAGTGGGATTAAGCAATGAGTGCCGTAGAGGGGAGAAGAAGTTTTTGCCTTTATCCTTCCCACCCTGGGGAGAAGCAGAGCTGTCCCATGTCCACCCTAGTAATAGTAATCCTCTGACTCATATCTGAAATTTAACTTATGATCTCTTTCTGGGAGGGACCAAGTCTTTCCATGTTTTTGTGAAGTGCTTAATGTATATTAATGTATATTAGAAAGTGAGAGCCTAAGCGATAAGGCTAATATAATAGTCTAAAGATGAGGCCTAAGATTGGAAAACTAGTGGCATATTTTATGCCTCCATATATTAAACAATATCCAGTTCCCCAAAAAGCAAAAAAATTCCCTAAACCAAGTAATAAGAAAATTTTAAATAAAACAAATCCTAATCTGTCAGTGTTCAGTGCCTAACACAACACCAATTTAGCCAGTAAACAAAACCCCCAGAAAACATACAAATTAACCATTAATTACAAAAAACTAAATAAAACTGCTAAGCAAAATGCTCCTATAATAGCTGCATACCCAAAACTCTTAAAAGTAGTAACTCCAAATATAAAATAATTTTCTGTTTTTAATATTGCAAACGGCTTCTAAAGCTTACAATTAAACCCTAAATCTCAGTACAAAACAGTCTTTGTATTCCCAAAACCACAATATTACTAAACTGTACTACCCATAAAGTATTACAATATTCCACACTACAATACAAAATTTTTTAAAAGCTATTACAATAAAAATTATTCAATACATAAATATCTTAAGTATTAATAAAAATATAAAAAATTAATCAAACAACTGTTAAACTGCTGCCACCCATACAGCTTAAACTTAACCCTTCTAAATAACAAATCAAACAAAAAACAGTACAACTTAGAAATAAAACTCAGCACAAAAAATAAATCAACTAAAGCAAAAAATAACTGCATAATTAACCTCCTAGTGCCCACAAATACAAAATCTTTGCAGTCTTTTCTAAATCTCACAAATTTTATAAACAAATTTATAATAAAATATACAAAAAACTCCAGAACCACTATATATAAAATATTTTTAAAACTTCAATAAACCAAAACAAAGAAAGGAACATAAGCTCTCACTTTCTGCTATACCTATCACACTTCCGGGTACAATAATAATAATTCATAATAAAATACTGAGCATAAATAAACGGAGTGAGAATGGAAATCGTTCTGCAAACCTTAATGATAGTGTTCACAAGTGTTCACAAGTACAGTATGTTTGAAAGACACATATGACAAGGATTTATTGAAAGCAACAAGGATGCTTTGGTAGAGGGGAAAATGTTAAGATATTCAGAAGACACCAGAAGTTTAATTCAAAGTACTACAAAGGCCCACATTACTCTAAAATATCAGTTTTCCATTTTATGGCTATCCAGGCCTATATAAATTATAAAAAGACAAACTAGTGAATTAATCTGTCATCTGAAGAAGCTCATAGCATAATGAGTGAAATATCAAAAGTAATACAAAAACAATTACTAAAAAGAATGATATGTGCATTGATACCTCACTGATCTAACCAAAGATAATATGGCAAAGAATTATTAGTGCATTTTCTTTTGTGATAATTTGCTAATCCTTGAAACATCACAGTTTCAGAGAGCCAAGACACACTGTAGCAAAATACAAATATAATTTAATTGCTTTAATAACCTTTGTAGGGGTGACTGTTCATCTCTTACTATGACATGTCATTGTATGTAAGTATACAAGCCGGATTTCTGATCTATTTGATTGGACTTATAATTATCCATTCAACTTGGATCCTCTTCGTGATAGTAAATTTTATATACTTTGTTATGGAAGGACTGGCAAGGTTACATTCTGAAATGAGTATATACTGAGACATAATCGCCTGTGTTTCTTTATCTGTAAATGGGTTTTAAGTATAGTCACATAATGTTATTTTTTGTACCTTTTAGAGTTTTCTATCCGGTTTATTTTATTTCTTTTCACACTTCTTTAAGTATATGAAATTGGTCTCTTATTGAAATTGTCTGTAGGTAGCAGTCAGGCTTTCTTTGTTGACAGACATCCTTTACAAAATATTCTCTGCCCACACAAGTGAAAGTGAGGTAAAACTTGAGTAGCTCTGGTACAACAGGCAGTTTTCAAAAAAAAATTCAGTATTTTTGAGATTATACTTTATAAAGGAAAGTTTGTGTCAGAGGCTGGTGAATAATCTCTTTCAGGGAAATTCAGGAATTGCCCTCTTTCAAAATGGCTCTCATTGCTAGTAACTGGACAGGAGCCACAAGCTGTCTTTGGTTAAGATATTTTTTTTGTGTTAATATATGTATGTTTGGAATGATAGCAAAGAATGAAAGAAATCAAATCTGAAAGTAAATCAGGAAAAGTTCAAAGTTTACATGAGAGATTGAGGTAATCACCACTGGTTTTCCAGGTATCCTACTCATCATCTTCATTAAGGCCTATTCCCTTAATTATATTACAGGTAGTTCACACAGCAGGCATTAGATAAACTTATTATTTGTTTGCCTGAGAAAAATACATTTCAGTGCTTGATAGTAATAGCACTGTGCTATGCATTACCCAAATTCTTGTATCTCTGTATCCTAAAGATATTGTTGGTGTAGCAAGAGCTATCAAGTTTCATGAAATCCATATAGACTCCTAAGATAAAAAAAGAAGTACCTGCATTACAGTACAGAAAGGATGTGAACAAATTAGAAAGAGTCCAGCGGAGGGCAACAAAAATGATTAGGAGGCTGGGGAACATGACTTATGAGGAGAGACTGAAGGAACTAGGCTTATTTAGTCTACAGAAGAGAAGACTGAGGGGAGATTTGATAGCAACCTTCAACTACTTGAAGGGGTGCTCCAAAGAGGAGGGAGCTAAGCTGTTCTTGATGGTAACAGAGGACAGAACAAGGAGCAATGGTTTCAAATTACAGCTGGGGAGGTCAAGGTTGGATATTAGGAAAAACTTTCTCACTAGGAGGGTGGTGAAGCATTGGAATGGGCTACCTAAGGAGGTGGTGGAATCTCCATCTTTGGAGATATTTACAGTCCAGTTAGACAAAAACCTGGCTGGGGTGATTTAGTGGGAGTGGTCCTGCTTTTTAGCAGGGGGTTGGACTAGATGACCTTGTGGGGTCCCTTCCAACCCTATTATTCTATGATTCTATGTCTATTGTAGAACTTTCTACTGCAGTGTAGCTGCTTCAAAAGGCAAACAAACATTACATCTTGACATATTTATGAGAAAAACAAAACTTTCCTTCAAGGTGTGCTATGTCATAACACTATTTTCAGGGAAATAGTAAATTCTCCAGCCATTTTTCTAATTCTGCACTTAAAATTTAAACAGTCCAATGGAGGATTTTTATAATTGACTTTCATAATTGGTGTTAATAAATTAAGGAGATAATTGCAGTTGACAGAGTCTGACCCATAGTAGTCTCTAAAGCTATTAGACACATGGCAGAACAAGTGAATTCCGATTTAATCCTTGTGATTATAAACATTTAATAAATTATAATCTACACAACAAGCCACAACACATGGAATTTCCTGGCTCTTGCTTTTCAAATTTGGAGCAACTTGTTCGAAGAAATTCAGGTCACTTTAGGGTCCCTTTTGGTATAATAACAAAGCAGGAGTTCCATCATTTCTATAGAAAAATGAGACTGGGGGTCTCAGTTCCCATGGTGGAACCAAAGGTCACTTATACAGCAGGAGCCTGACTCTCTTTTCACTCACACTGGTTTAGACCAGTCTAACTCCAGCAAGTTGAGTGCCTGAATTTCAAGATGGAGAGCGGGAGAATGTTTTCAAGAGACAGAGAGGGTGTGGGAAACCTTCCAACCAGTCCTAACAGGAAATTGAGTAAAACCAAATCAAATTTACAGACTTTTGCAGAATAATCTCCTTTGCACAGCTTTCTGCCAATCTAGGCCTATAAACAGGAGATGAAGAAACTAGTGCCTGGATAAAAGGAAAGGATAATGTGTACAGTTAAAGAGTTTACTTTTTACTGTTAGGTAAGAATGTTACCCTTTTTGGTGCTCTTCCCCATTATATATATATGAAATCCATATTCAAACCTATCAACAGAAAAGGAGACAAAAAATAACTTTACTCACTGTTTCCAGTTATACTCTATTTTCATTGCCTCGGCATGTACTAAGGTGTGCATACTTTCAAAATATATTTTTTTTTAAAACAGTGCCATTTTTTGGCAACACATTTAGGGTTGTGAAATACCCATATAAAAGAGAAATATACTTTTTTAAAAAGGTGTCCTTCTGTCATTTTGGCTAGCTTTTGGCTAAACAGCAGCACTGCCTCTATCTCAGAGATGGGAAAAATATTATCATGAAACTCTGAATAAGTGTCATTAAGATTCAGTGTACAAAAGATCAGCAGTGATAATGTCTACACTCCCACGCCTTTAACTTTTTTCTTCACTTCAAACGGTATTTGTCGTACTAAACATTCCATCGCTAGACTGTTGGTTGGTTTGCTGCTGGTAAACACAGAGCAAATTCAACATGATGTAGCAATATCTTGAGCAAATATTTTGTAATTAAAGAACAAATGAATGTTGTGACTAATGAAATGAAAAACTGGGACATTTCAGATGCCCTGAAAGAAATTCCCAGGATGTCAGGACATCAGATAAAAAACAAGACTGCCCAAGGAAAAGTCAAGATTTTCGGTGTCTTTTCACATCTTGAAAATCTACTTGTTTTTCATGAGTGATGCAATTGGGTGAGATTCACCCTAGGGCCAAGAGCCCATACAAAGTCAGTGCATAGTGCATATTAGTGTTTGCATAGGTCTTTCACTGACCTTTGACAAAGGGATAGATTTCACCCTTTGCCCATTAATGCTACCCACAGACATAAAAGAGATATGTTTACTGTGCCTTAACTTACTTGATCTTTGCCCTCTGCTTTGTAAAGTTATCAGCATAACAGTAGTGACCCAGTGACACTGAACAGGAGCAACCTGAATTTTTAAAAAACAAGTTCAAACACAGGTCAAACATGGCTCCTCCTAAACCTTTTCCTCACACAGTAGAGCTGGCCAGCTTAGGTTGGTTCATAGCACATGAATATGTTAGAATAGTATTCAGGATTGTCCTGCCTAGGAGGCCAAATTTTGCCCTGAGATACTTTATTCATCACTGCCACAGATGTCAGAATGTTATCCAATGATTGTGCTGCCCACAGTAGTGGAAGAGGGAGAAAACACGTGGGGTGAAACTGATTCCTGTGCAGAAAACCAGCACAAGATGGCTTGTAAATCCTTCAGGATAGAGGGAGAGGTGTGCCCCTCTTGGTATATAGCACAAAGGGCCTGGTTCTGCCCTCAATGTTATGGGTGCAAATCCCATTGTTTTCAGAGAGCTGTACTTCTGAAGCTGAAGACTGAACTGGGCTATAAGCATACTAGGGGTGTGAGAGAGACCAGATTCTTCTGTTTCCCAGACTGCTTGTCTATTTGTGACTAGGCTTTGGGAGTGGTTTACAAATCCCAGCATTAACATTGTCAGTGTAAACACTTTCCATGAGGGTCCAGCAGCGTTGAAAGCAGAGAGTGATCATGATGAAAGGCGGCTTTTCCTCCTCTCCCTTTCTCTGATTTGGGGGTCTTGGTCTTCCTAGACCTGTCTCTTTAGTGGCTCTGCTCTGAGAGATAAGCATTCACCAATGACCCCTCTTTCTACAGCTAACTTGTCATATAGCTGTGGGCAGGGTTGTCCCGGGGGGGGGGTGATCGGGGCGATCGTCCTGGGCCCCGCAGTTACACAGGCCCCGTGCTGTCCCACTCCCAGCGGGGCAGTGCGGGGCCTGCACAGCAGCCCCCCCACAGCCACACTCTTCCCTGCTCCCCGCTGCCTTCGGCAGGGAGCCTAAGGCAGCAGGGCTGGCTGGGAGCCCTAAGCCCGGCCCCTGGGCTAGTCCTCCCCACCCCCAGGGCGGGGCAGGCAGGTCCAAGGGCGGGGCAGGTGGCCGGGTCCCGCCCCTGGGCTGGCCTGCTGGGGCCTGCCCCATGCGGCAAAGACCAGCCCTCGCCGGCGGGGTGCCCTCTGCCGGCCAGCTCCTGGCAGTGGCCTCAGGTCCCCGGCTGGGTCACCAGCCTGGGGTCCCGGCTGCGGCCGGCTCCCCCCACCAGCAGCTCTCGTTTCCAGGGGCGGGGCCGGAGCCAGCTTCCTGCCTGTGGTCTCAGCCTCCCTGCCTGGGCTGGCTCCCTGGGGGGGGGGGGGGGTGCACCTCCCCTCCAGCATGGGGTGGCAGGGCCCCACCTAGACCAGTTGGCCCTGGGCACCGCTCTCCCCCTGAGACAGCGCTGGCTGTGGGCTGCCCCCATAAGTCCTTTCCTGAACAACAAGGATTTCTTTGGGGTTTTGTTTTTGGGGCTTGAGGGTGGATTTTTGGTTGAGGGTCATTTCCTTTTCCACAAGTTTTTCCAAACAATATGGGGGGAAATTATGTATATAAAATATAATATCCATCAGAACCTCACACACCATATTTGGTTTGAAGGAAAACAAATCTGTTCACCTCTAAGACTATAGTATTAGTGCTTACTGGTTAGTAATACATTGATCTGACTAATAAAAGAATGTTGTGCTAAAGTTATTGAACAAATGAATCCTTTATATTTCAAATAAATTAAGAATTCTGCAGGTCTCTTTCTCTCCTGTTATACTGATGATTCATTATTACCTTCCTAATTCTTAACCCCCACTTCAACCCAAAATACAAACACCTTCCTTAGTTTGTAATGGATCAAGTGCTGGCTTGAACTGTAGCACTACAAATATCCCCTCAGGTCAGACGGAGAACAATATAGATGAGCATCATTTCCCAGGCACCAGCCTCGTAGGGCTGATATGTAGCTTCACTTCCCAAGAAGTATAATTCATGCCCCACCTTTTTTAGTATGTCACAGTGGCTGCATCCACACTTGTAAATTAAGTCGACTTAAGCTTGCTTAAGTCACCCTGCGTCTACACTACACTTTCCTTAAGTCGACTTAATGAAAATTAAGTCGACTTTATAAAACCTCATTTTAATTCAACCTAAGGCTTAAGTCGACTTTTTCAAGTCGACTTAAGCCAGTGTAGACCTGGAGTAGCCCTAAGTCGACTTAGGGCTACTGCAGGACTCCACCACTGCCCTCCCTGCCAGTGGGGGTGCACAGGGGGGGCCTGGCATGCCCCCCCACAGGGCAGGACAGAGCTCTGCCCACCCTGCCCCTATGCCCTGCCAGAGTCCTTGTCCCCCTTTTCCCCATTGTACCCATGTACAATGGGGCAAAGGCTGAGCCCCCTGGCACTGGGCAAGGGGTGTCCCCTGCCCCCGTGGACCTGCCCTAGGTTCCCCTAGGCCCTAGAAGTCAACCTAGGTGTTTAGTGTGGACGCTCTAGGGTCGACTTTGTAAGTTCCCCCCAAAGTCGACTTTAGGTGTAGACGCACTGTCGACTTAAAGTCAACTTAGTTAAGTCGACTTAGCTAAAGTCGACCTAAATTCACAAGTGTAGACATAGCCAGTGTGCCACTCCTGGTGAGCCTGGCCCATTGCTCCGTGGCCCTCTCTCTTCCCCTCCCTATTTCCTTTGGTGGCAGTGTATGACCTCAGAGGGATGCAGAAATATAGGCCCTGCACTCATCCATGGCCTGAATGTTGAAACATATAAGAAAGGAGAGCATGCTTTTTCCCTCCCTCACTTGCACACCAGCCCAAAGATTAGCCACAATCTGATTCTTTTTTCTGAAAAGGTATAAACATAGTGAGTCATCAGAATGCTGTACATTCTTGTCTGATTGATTGATATTAATTTCCTTTATGGGCATACTATTAAGGAAATGATTTTTGTGGGAAAACTGGATGGAGTATGCCATGATGTTTAATGATGTTACTTATTTTCAAGACACGAATTAATAGCAATTGAGTCCACATCAGCTGGCTGAAGGATGAATTTATAGGTGATTTGGCTTCAGCTCAGTTATTCTGTTTTGCCACTTGCTTCATCATAGGGTATGATAGTATTCAAACAATGCAGCAATAAAAAAAAATGAAACTGAAGATGACAGTTTCCCAATTTAATTATCCATGTTTTATAATTTATATATCTGTATTATAAACCAAACCATTTCACTTCAATCCAATGGCTTTACATTGGCATTACAAATCTTGAAAAAAGTAAGTTAACGGCATATGCATTAAACTTGTATCACAAGAAAATGTACAAACTAAGGAAAGCACAATATAGGCTCCAAGTCTAGCTTTCTCATACTAAGCCAGGGCCTTATGCCTTTCACAACATATAATGGGCCTGATTCTAATCTCTCTTACACCTATGTAAATCAGGAGTAATTCCAATGAAGTTAGTGGTGTAAGTGAAAGGAAAATCAGTCCCAAGTTTCTTTATAACAAAAGCTTCATGTTTCCCCTTTGCTTCTTTACTCTTTGTTGCTTTCTTGATGTCATTCTTCAACGTAATTTTACCTAAAATATCCCGGTGGCTTCCTCCAACCAGAGAATCCTAGAGATGGGAGCTCCATTACTTCCCTTATAATCTGCACCGGCATTCTTCTTGGAATTTGTTCTCCCGACATTTTCTTTGCTTCCATTATACTTTAATTCTAGCACTCAGTGCAAAGGTAACTCTCACTTTTAGTACATCCTGTGATTGGGCCACAGCTTTGGGCTGAAGTTGTCTTAGGCCCCTGTGGGGATAAAGTGTACAGGTTCTGTCACATTTGGGTTTTTCACTTTGCATCCAGTCTTTTCCATGCCTTTTTTTCTTCAGCTCAGTGCATACTAGTTTGCTCTTCAGAATTACAGACATTCTTACTTTGTTACAAACAACATTAATCAGTAATACAATAAAAGACACAGAACACTCTGCACTCTCCTTCCTGTATAAACTAAGGACTTCTCTACACTAGAGGTGGCTCAAGTTTTATGAATAAAACTTTTTGCTAAAATGTGCAGTTTCAGTCAAACTGAAACTATTTACAAATTTGTGTTCAGTTGCAATTCACAGT
>ML685809.1:2987531-3025578 GCA_007922175.1 Pelusios castaneus
TTCAAACTAAGGGTTAATTCGAACTAGTTTGTTCGAATTAACCAATGTGGCCATGTTAGTTCGAACTAATCGCTTAGTTCGAACTAATGAGCCCATTGAACTCAATGCAATTGGCTAATTCGAACTAAATTTTGCTAGTTCAAATTAAGTTAATTTGAACTAACTAAAATTAGTTCGAATTAGTTAGTTCGAATTAACTAATTCGAACTAACTTTAGTAAGTGTAGACATAGCCAGAGATACCATTGCATGAAGCAGCTATGATGATCTAATTCTGTAAGGTGCTGAGCTGCTTCTGTAAATTGACAAGGCACAGGAGGTGTCCATCGCTCAGTGTATCCCTGCTCCTATGATTCACATCATTGCTTTACAGGGTTTGAACAATTCTTGGCAAGAATCTGGAACTCTTTTCCCTCCAACTATAAGACTTCATACAGTTTTGGGATACTTGTAACCAGTGATTTTTTTGTAAAACAAAAAGGTGCCAGTACTCATATCTAGATAGTACATTTGAAAAATGCCTCTCCCACCCTTCTTCTTCCAGAAGTGTGCTCCTTTCCTCTGCTGACCCCACTCCCAGCTGGGCAGCGGGGCCAGCAAAACAGATTCTGGTACTCTGTACCCCTGTGTGCTGTCACAAAAAAAGCACTGCTTGTAACCATTTTGGAGTGGGTTGTATATTTTTCTTTTTATTCTGTCTCCATAATAAATAAAGTACCTCAATTATGTTATGGAGAGGCCAGTTCTACAGTTGATAGGTTAGTTCAATTCAACCTTTGCCACTCTACTGCCAATAAGGAAACTATTTAAAGAAACAGTGGAAACATCTTTTGGGACTATGGTAGTCTTCAGTGGATGCAAAAATACTTTGGATGTGTATATGAGGGCAGACTGTATCCTTTCATTTGGAACTTTCTTCTATAGATCTGTAGTTAAAACCCCTTTTGAACCATTTAAAAACTAGCTGTCTTATGTGTCTTTTATAGCCTCTATTGAACTCAGTGGAGCTATTCTGGTTTACAGCAGCTGAGGAACTGGCACTATTAATAACTAGGACAGCACAAATCCTGTGTGAACAGTAGGTGGCTGCATTTTGGTCTATAAATCAGGCATATTGTGAACATATTTCTTATATAATTTGCCTGTGTAAATAGAACTCAACTTCTGAAGTCTCCAGCCCCAGAGTATTATGGAATAATGAAAAACTAAACTAAGCCAATCAATTGAAGCCTTGGGGTGGGGGGGTGGGGGGGGGGGGGAAATAGAGGTAAGGGTGAGGTTTAAAAATAGTTGAGTACTAGTGTATGAGAACACAAACAGACCATGCTCTCTTCAGTGTTTTCATTTTGCTAAGGAAAGCAAACTTTGGAACTGCTTTAGAAATGGAAAACATGGTATTGATGTTGAAACAATAATAAGCAGCTGTTGCCTTTGTCCTGCACCTGCCTCTTACTCATGTAGAAGAACATCTTAGAAGGACTGGCTGACAGCTGATAGAACAGAAGGTCAAGAAGGAAGGGGTACAAGGATAAACTTTATGCAAAAGTTCAATAAAGGATGAGGGCCATATAAGAAACAGACAAAGCTCATCATCTATTACAGCTTATACCTTTATTCTTTTTCTTTCATTGCATGCCAGCTGTGCTTTAATGTGCCTAGTTCAATAATACACGAGTACACAGTGCTGGAAAGAGTAAAACTTTGATTGTTATAGTTTACTAGATAATATTACGCCATAGCTAATGTGTTTTAATTGATTTTTATCTCCACGTGACAAGTCTTGCATAAACAGGTTCAGGCAGAGCATAATAAATCAAGCAATGGTACTGAAAATAGCTACCATCCCACAGTCTGCAAATAAGACTGGCCTAATTATCAAATATTATGATGCCCTGAGAACATATTTTGGAAGACATAACATAGGTTTTTGTCCAAGTAGCTGATGCTGCTGGCTGTGGTGGTGCACTAGATCAAGTCCCACAGGGAAATCACTCTGCTTCCTGACATTCATATCTTTCTCAGCTAAAGAAGAGCCAAAACAAGCAAAAGCAAGTGGGAAAATGTCAGGACTATGTCATCCACCACTTTATTCTTTGTCCTTTTTTCTATCTGCAAACCATAGCAAAGTCAACACACTACAGGTAATGGGTGAGACAATAGCTGTCTTATTAATGTTGGATTTATCAGGCCATTGCCAGTAATTGATCAATCAGGTCTGCAACCTTGCCTCCATCAGGGGTCTCTGGCAGGTGCTTCAAAAGAAAAGGGAAAACAAACAGTGTAGTTAATTACTTGTGCCATGATGAAAAAAAAAGAGAAACATTTTCTTCCTGATCTCTGCCCTAATAAGCTTATGAGCACGAAGCATGAGAATGGATTACCCAATCTCAGCGTGTCCTACTACAAACATTTGTTGTTGTTCATAAATTATCCAGCCTCTTTTTCAACCTAGCTACCAAAATCTCTGACTTCCTGGAGCAGTGCATTCCACAGGCTCTCTAAATCCTGTCTGAGGTATTTCTTGTTATGCGGTTTCCTTTGAATTTACATGACCTTTTCTCTCTAAAGCAGATCTTGCTTGCCACAATCATCCATGCAGATCAGACTGTTGTAATGGGCTCTGCATAGGGCTAACCTTGGGTCCACTCAGAAACTTAAGCTAACACAGTGTGCTGCAACCTACTTATTAAGAGGAGCTGTACATTGGGAGCAAGATAGGCCAGGGCTCTGTGATCCACATTGGCTTCCAGTAAACCTCTGGATGGAATTCAAGGTGTTGGTTTTAACCAGGAGCATTGTAATTGATTCACTGGTTACCTGAAAGATGTTCTTTCTCCCTTGATGTACTTCCACAGTTCAGATCAGCTAGAGCTCCCATAAATATAAACAAGAAGGAGCTGCTCGCAGGTTGTTTTCTGCAAGGGGGGGAGGGGGCTCAGTGCCATAACTCGCTCCACCCAGAGCCAAAGTTTGTTAGCTGTCCTATCAGGCTGTGAAGCCCCCTTTCCTCCTGCCTTGCTGTGTAGGGTATGGTTGATGTGGCTATATTTATGGGCAGTTCTTTGTCTAGGTTTAAAAAATGGTGTTATTTTTGAAATATGGGATAAGCACAGAGTGCTGGGGTCTGCAGGGTTTTTTTAAAAATGTGAATGAACAAATAAGGAACACCATAAAATGGAGGATTAATCCATTTTTACGATAGTCTGTAAGGGCATCTCTATCCTGCAGTTCTGCACAAGTCTCCCAGAGTGAGTAGACAGACTCATGCTAGCATGTTAAAAACAGAGCTGTGTGAATGTTCCTATACCAACAGAGGCTCAGGCTATCCATCAGAATAGGGTGCGTCCAAGCCCCTCCAGTGCCATGACGTGCACTTGCCTATTTTTGGCATACTAGTACAACAAGCCTTATCAGCACAAGTCTGTCTACCTAGATGGGAAGGCTTGCTCCCCACTGTACTGTAGATACAACCAAACAGCTCCAGTAAGTCAGGACATAGGTCTCTGGGAGATCTCTCTCTTACACACCTACTACTCTGCTCCAGTACTTATGTGAGGGACAAGTCTCTGAAATCCATGACTTTACCCTACCCCCGGGCTGTCAGGGCACAGGTCCCTTCATGGTCAATGGTTGTGAAGGCAACTAACAGACATAAAAGAACCAGCATGAACATCTGATTTTCATCCATCACCAACAAAGGATTATCAACCAGCACAGACAACTGGTATGACTTTTGTGCTAAGAGACTTCTGAAGCGCCCTATATTATGAGCATGATTTCAAACCAACTCATTGCTAGCCAAGCCCTGTTCCCATTGAAATCATCAAAGAGAGCAAAGTGCTTCTGAAAATACTTCCCCACATATACTAAATGGAAATTAATTACTCGCTATGTCTATGTCTACACTTGTTAATTTAAGTCGACTTAGCATGTCTACACTTAAATTTTAAGTCAGCTTTGGGGGGCGCCTACAAAGTCGACCTAGAGCATCCACACTGGATGCCTAGGTCGACTTGTAGGGGCTAGGTGGACCTTGGACTGGTCCACGGTGGTGGTGGGGGGCACCTCTTGCCAAGTGCCAGGGAGCTCAGCCTTTCATAGAATCAGAATAATAGGTTTGGAAGGGACCTCACGAGGTCATCTAGTCCAACCCCCTGCTAAAAAGCAGGACCACTCCCCTTAAATCACCCCAGCCAGGGTTTTGTCTAACCGAGCCTTAAAAATCTCCAAAGATGGAGATTCTACCACCTCCCTAGATAGCCCATTCCAATGCTTCACCATCCTCCTAGTGAGAAAGGTTTTCCTAATATCCAACCTTGACCTCCCCAGCTGTAATTTGAAACCATTGCTCCTTGTTCTGTCCTCTGTTACCCTCGAAAACAACCTAGCTCCCTCCTCTTTCGAGCAACACTTCAAGTAGTAGAAGGCTGCTATCAAATCTCCCCTCAGTCTTCTCTTCTGTAGACTAAATAAGCCTAGTTCCTTCAGTCTCTCCTCACAAGTCATGTGCCCCAGCCCCCTAATCATTTTTGTTGCCCTCCGCTGGACTCTTTCTAATTTGTCCACATCCTTTCGGTAGTGGGGAGCCCAAAACTGGACACAGTATTCCAGATGCGGCCTGACCAGTGTCAAATAGAGGGGAATTATCACATCCCTCGATCTGCTGGCAATACTCCTACTGATGCAGCCTAATATGCCATTGGCCTTTTTGGCAACAAGGGCACACTGTTGGCTCATATTCATCTTCCCGTCCACCGTAACCCCCAGGTCCTTTTCTACAGCGCTGCTACTTAGCCGATCGGTCCCCAGCCTGTAGCAGTGCATGGGATTTTTCCATCCTAAGTGCAGGACTTTGCACTTGTCTTTGTTGAACCTCATGAGGTTTCTTTCGGCCCAGTGTTCCAAGTTGCCCAAGTCTCCCTGGATCCTGTCCCTGCCCTTCAGAGTATCTACCATTCCCCCCAACTTGGTGTCATCCGCAAACTTACTAAGCACGCAGTCTATTCCATCATCAAGATCATTAATGAAGGTGTTGACTGGAACCGGCCCCAGGACCGACCCCTGGGGCACTCCACTCGTTACCGGTTGCCAACCAGACATTAAGCCATTGATTCCTACCCGCTGAGCCCGTTGATCTAACCAGTTTTTGATCCACCTTACGGTCCACTCGTCCAACCCATACTTTCTTAACTTGCCGATGAGAATGCTGTGGGAAACCGTATCAAAAGCCTTGCTAAAGTCAAGGTATACCACGTACCTTGGTACAATGGGGCAAAGGGGGACAGGGACCCTGGCAGGGCACGGGGCAGGGCTCTGCCCCGCCCTGCGGGGGGGCACAGCAGGCTCTCCATGTGCCACCCACCCTGGCAGGGAGGGCAGTGGGGGAGTCCTGGAGAGCCCTAAGTCGACTTAGGGCTTCTCCAGATCTACACTGGCTTAAGCAGCTTGCTTAAGTCAACTTAAGGAAAGTGTAGTATAGACGCAGAGTATATTAGATTGACTTAAGCAAGCCTAAGTCGACTTAATTTACAAGTGTAGATGCACCCTATAATATTCTCTCTCAGCCTGCTACAGTATCTAAGGACTTTGACACCAAATTTAGGTCCAACCTGCTATAGAGCATATCAGGCTTTGCATATAATACATTCAGATATTTAAGAAACCAGGGGTATATGTGCAGATCTGTGGCATATTCTCAGTTTTTGTTTGAAGAAAAATGTGCTAGAACTTTTTTGGCAGCTATGAATGTTGAGGAGGGGAAAGGCTCATTTTGTTAGATTCTAGTGCAGCAAGGTGGGCTGAGGTAATATTTTAATTGGCCCTACTTCTGTGGGTTTCTCAGTTCAATGTACAGCTTGAGAAATTATTAATAATGCTTAATGCTTATATAGCACTTGTTATCAATAGTCCTTCAAGCACTCTGTAAAGCAGGTAGACATTATTCCCATTTTACAGATGGCAAAACTGAGGCACAGGGCAGTGAACTGACTTACCCATGATCACGAGCTATGATGGGCATAGAAGCCAGGTTTCCTTAGTTCCAGTCCCTATCCAGTAGGCCATTCCACCTTTCTATGGCATCCTGATTCTATGGCACCCAAAAATCAGTTGAAAGTTTAATAGATCATATATGACTCCATAGGCAGGCCTTCCATAATGTATTATAACTAGAGCTATTATATATGCCATCTTAACTTCCATTTGTTTTACTTTATAATGCTTAACCTTAACATTCTTTCAGTTAATTTTTTTAGTGTGGAATAATATGCCCATTCATATAATTATCACCAAGAATAGATATGAGGACATAGAAAAAAAAATAAAGCTGCAAATAAACAAACCTTGTAATTTTTAAAAATGATGGGGACTTTGCATACCACACAATAATTAAAATGGTTATATTACAGAAAAGGTTAGTAATTAGCCTGCAAGAGAGTCAGTATATAATTAGCAAATATCATATATTTTCATTTTATGGTTATCTGACTTAAAAAGAAACTCTCCCATACACGTACTGCTTAATTGCTTATTTATTCCTATAAATTAGTCTTTAATTATATACTCCATTCATTTAGTACCATCAGATTCATTTTAAGTTCATAAAACAGCTTAATCACAGTGTACTTTTCTTATTTATGTGGGGTAATTATATTGAAATTGGAACTAGCACCATTTAATGTCAAATAAAGGATCTCATCATTGTATCCAAAAAAAAAAAGTGGGGACTTTGACAAAGAAAGAAAGAAAGAAAGAAAGAAAGAAAGAAAGAAAGAAAGAAAGAAAGAATTTGAACTTCATAAATTCTGAGTTTCATTCTAAATCTAGAATCAATGATTCACAACTGGGCTCTAAATTTGGTAAAATGACTTTTACTCCCATCCTTTGTTTCCACTAGTCTTTAGCTCTTTCATTCTAGCGAGTCTTTATAAGGACCAAACACCTATCCAAAGTTGCAGCCTTAGTTTGAGTAAACTTTACTCCAGTTTAAATTCTCTGTATTGGGAGACATGCACTTTGCTCGTCTCTATATCAGTACAGAATTCTCTTCTAGTTCATGATTATTTCATTGCAGTGACACTTTCCAAATTCTGCAAACAGAGAACTGTGAAACAAACAAGGAGTCCTGCAACAATTGTAAAGACTAACAAATTTATTTATGAAAGTGTTTTCTCCCTTTTAGCCTGCATTCTTCTATATGTACAGATTTTAGTTGTCCAACTCCCACTGATTTTGAGGATCTGTGGATCAATACTATATGGAAGCCTTAGAAGTGGATTATATGACACTATCACTAAAATTTACCCCATCTCCCAAACACAGTTTTACTTAGGAGGCTCCCAATGCAGTGAGCTCCCGAGGAGTGGAGGAGAGAACTCATTGTCATCAAAGTAAGAATGGAGAAGAGGGCTTTGTCTGCTGAAATCTCTTTCCTGTGTTGAGAAAAGGACTGCCTAGAGTAACTCCCACTCACTACCGTATCAAATGAGTGGATGAAGATACTTGGCTTTCCCTGTCCCAGAGATAACAAAGAGTACTGGCATCCCACCCTTCCCACATGCACATACTCCCCATTTCCTTCACCCTAGGCCTCAGTGATGTGTGTCAACAAGAGTTCCAATTAATGCCTGTTTTGAGGGTATTTTACATTAGGAAGTGGACTGGGACCTCCAATTCATTACGTGCAGGGTGTTGAACAGCTGCAAAAATATAACAATTTTCAATTGCTTTCTGTAGTCTGCCTCCTTTCTTTCTCCAGCTGACATTTTTCAATGTAAAGAGCTCTTCCCCCATGTTATACGCCGGAATCAGTTCCTTTTCAATAAGGAAAAAATCTCTCTGACCCTTGTTATTCCACCAAACTCTGTAACAGTCATTTAAAAATTGAGTGGCCAGTACTGAATATAATGGACTAACATCATCCCAAGCATAGCTACACTGATGTTAATGGTCTTACAGCAGACATGAATTTGGCCCATTTATTTAAGGTTTTAAGTAAACAGTTGCCAAACAGAATTTCAGGTGACCCACACTGACTTCATAGCACTGGGAATAAAGTTGTCAGCCTTTTAAAAATCTGTTTTTTCTTTCCTTGGGTAATTGTTCAAAATGTGAATAAATTAACCTTACATTTGGACATGTCGCTTGAATCCCTGTTTGCCCATGTTAGTCTTTCTTGTTCAATCTGTCTAAACTCTGAAGACACTTAATAGTATGTTCCCAAAAGGGGAACAAAATTGCCTCAGCAACAATTAGCACTCACTCACTTCAGTAATACTTTCCAAATAAATAAACGAAGGAAAATGTCATCACGGTCAGGAGCTGCAAAATAATTTTCCTTCTGCTTTCACCCCAAATAGGATTCTGGCACATTTCCAGTAAAGATTAAATTAACTGGTCTATAATTCTCTGCAAACAATCTGGCTCTGAAAACAAGGAAGATTTCTTCTGATGCAGCCCTAAGGGATATATCTAGTTTCTACTGACTATTAAAATAATTAAATCACTCATTATACTTTTCTAATCAAATCATTAATTTTTCTCTTCTAATTCAGAGACCTGCTAAGCACCTGCATCTGTAATTGATTTCAGTGGACAAGGCATGGGGGTATCTAGCTAACGGTCTAATCTTGCAGCCATTGAACTCATTCTCACATTCTCCATTGCAGATTGCTGATATAAGGACTTCTGCACACTACACACAGTATAATATATTGCTTGTTTTTCTTTAGCTAGTGCTTATAAAATGGTGCATCCTCCTGTATACATGCAGTTGGATAGTTGTACATCTCACTGATCTGACCAGTGCTCTGGAGGCTGGGTGGTGGGGCTTGATCTATTGATCATTGAAGTTGCAGGGTCTGCTCAGCTCCTTAAAGCTTAACAAATACTGAAATTAAAGTACTTTGCAGGATGGGCATTATAACAGGGACTGAATTAGTTGAGTACTGAAGCAACCGTTTCTATTTTACTCTGGCCTCTGTTGCTATTCTGCGCTATTAGAACTGAAATCCTAGCATGATCTGCTATGTTTCTTTCTATCTACTCTGCTCAGCCCTATTGTTAGAGCTACATGTGAAAAGATCTCCCCTGTTATTTAGAATGTGCCACTTGATGATCCCATTTCATCTCGGTGGCTGCCACAGAGTTGGCTTTCCTTGTAATAATGAAAGTCATAAATATGTACAATACAGCATGAAATCTATTTGAAAATGAAGCTATGAGACTAGTGTCGTTGTGTAAAAAGCACAGTCATGTATGCAATATGCTGATTCACTACAAAGCCACAGTGTCTGATTTTAAGATGATTTTGCTTCCTTTTTCTGCTCATAGGTCAGTTATCACAGTCTTCAGGATTAGATCTAATCCCTCTGTGACATCATCCTTATTTATTTGATATTGTATAAAATGAAGGCTAGATGGATCACAAGAACATCCAGAGAGTTGGAAGTCAGAATTTTTTCATATATTCTTATGTGTAGCACAAAAAAAAAAAAAAAAAAAAAAAAAAAAAATCAGGTTTTTCCCCCTACTCTCGTTTATCCCCAACTCCACCATATGTTCCACAGCTTGAACATTTCTGTAACCAATTATAAAGCTATAACAAACAGTGAGCATAGGACTGGAGGACAGGTCAGTAACTCCAGGATGTTAATCCCATCTCTCTGTGAGCTTGGGCAACTCACTTAATCTCTCTGCTTCTATTCCCCATTGGTAAAAACAGAGCTAGTAATAACTTAATCTATCCCATGAAGATATAGTGTGGAGTGATAAAAGGGGAATCGTCAGCATGCAGTGAGAACTTTCTGCAGATGGATGTCTCCTCAAATGGAAAAGAAGTGTCAAAAGATGCCTCTTGGGCATGTTTCCTCTGTCCCAACTCAACAGAGAATCCACTATAAAATCAGGGATGTGCTGCTAAGAAGAGGTGATGTCAAGTAACCGGGGCCATACCTTGTTCCACTTTTCCTTCACAACCAACTTGGGACCAAACTCCTCACTTTCACAGGAAGGCAACATTTTGGCTAAATATCCCAGCTGGCCCTGGAGGGTTCTTTTTGACCTTTCCACAGTCTTTGCTGGTGTGTGGGGGGGACGAGGGGGGAGTGGCCCTGAGTTACTATCTGTAAAAAGTTATGTTTGAAGTCTTTATTACTAAAGATCTATGTAACTTCATGGGATCTTCACAGAACATATACAGTCATTTTCCCCAAAACAATCAAATATATCCCCCTTGAATGACTATTTAACTACAACAGAATCAACATTCACCAAAAAGGGACTCTAAATAAAAGCAAAAGGATATTTTATCATGTCCTTACTTATACCATTTGCTTTTAATGTACACAAATAGAAATGTAGCTGTTATTTATCTCTTCTTCCACTAAAAATTCAAGAGACCCAATACAAATACTTCTGTCAATTCTCTATGAAGATTCAGTTGTCCTTGAACCATAGGGCCCTAGGGTCACCTGCTAATTTTAGAGCTCTTGAAATGTGCCAGTTACTTTGCCCATAGAAATAAATTTAAAAGGAACAATGAGCCCTCCGAGTGAATCCAACAATTACAATAGGGTTCCCTTTCTAAAAATAAATAAATCAATGAACATGCTGATTTGTTAGACCATTCTATATCAAAGCACTCTGTGCTTTCATGAAAGTGTCTTGAAATCTGCTGAAGACTTGAAGCTCAATCCTGCCTTTAATCAGCCCTCAATGCAGTTGTCAGGGGATGGGGAGGGGTAGGGAAGATGCAAAGGAGTTATTTGCAGTTCCCTACTCCTGGGTCCGGTTCTATGCTTTCTCTATCCCTGGCATAGTTTGGAGCAGCCTCAGAGTTCTCATAACTGCATTAGCTGACTATGTTCCCCCAGGAGCCAGAATACAAGTTGTGCATTGCCAGAGAACAGTGACAATCCGGCTATGCCTCCTTAATCCAACCACCACAGGGGCCAGGAAGAGGACGATGTGTAGCCAGGAGACATGCCAGTTGGCTGCTTACACCAGCTTTCTGGTCCCCTGGTTCTGCCAGAGCAGCTCAAAGGGGTCAAAGTGGAGCTGAAGTTGCAGCTTATAGACGTCACATAAGTTATTGTGAAAATCAGAGATCTGAGTAGCTCTGTATGATTAAAGGGGTCTCTTCCTTTTGTTTATAAAATTTGGCACACAACACCATCATGTGTAAGTCTTGTGTCACTATCAAGCTGGGAGCTTGGGTAAACATGAAAATATTGCAGTGAGCTTATTCCAATTTCTGGAGAACAGAGAGGGCCAGAACTGAATAGGGATATAAGAGCTGGATCCAGGGATGCTTTGTGATAAAGTGTGTGTTGTAGGAAAAGCCACTGACTCAAAAGGCTTTAATTGTTTAATTTTCTTTTCATACAATATGGACAGGGATAGGGATGCAAAATGGGAGTTGCCCTCTAATTTGCAGATTTTTTGGAAAATGTATTATTGATTAGCTGATTCAGACACTTACAAGATGTGGATGGCAAATATCTCCCCAGTTCTAGCCAACCCACACCCACTGTTCCAGTGTTTTCTATCATTCTGCATCCTATATTGGCAGCTAAGGCAACCCAAAGTCTGACCCAGCATTATTGCCATGGGATACAAAACTACTAAAAGGAAATTAAATTGGAAAGGAGCTGGCTGCATCTGAGAATACAATGCGATCATTTGCCAGTCATGTTAATCAATGTCTAAATCAGCTCTTTAACCTCCTCTTAATGGGATACATTTTGGGGGGGGCCAAGTGCTACTACAATTCACATCAGGGTAATCAAGACTAATTCCAGTAAAGGTAATGGAGTTCTTCTGGATTTACACCAGTGCAAATCAGAGTTGAATTTAGCTCTGTGTTTTCTCTATGGTTTCAAAGCTAAAGATATTACCTCTCGGAGGGGGAGGGGGGGACTATAGATTATTTTATTTTGTCAGGTGGATTTACATGATTCTACCAGAAAAGCTAATTTTAGAGGAATATCCCAAAACAAGAAATCCACCTCTCACCCAGGAGATGTCAAATTCAAAATCCTCCACCTAGCTTCCATTATGCATAACAGATTTTTATATTGATCTCCGTTTGGAAACAGATTGTATTATAATACTTTATGAAGTGTAAATTACATTGCAAGCTCTTTATTGCAGGGTCTTCTTGTGCATTTGCACAGCACCCATCATAATGGGACCCCAATGGGCCTGAGGAGGGCAATGAGATATTGCCAGTCAGGATTGGAGCCCCATTTTGTACCATAGTACAAGTAATGCTACTAATATGGTGGCATTTTGTCACTGTAAACATTAAGGTGCCGTGTTTTCACTACTCGTTGTCTGATGGCTTTTGGTGTAGTCGTCAGTTTAATATCTGATGACATAATATGACCAGACAATGACCATGATCATGGAGTGAAACTCCAAGCTGCTGGAGATGGTGGGGCATGGGGAAACATGAGTAGGTGCATTACTCAAGGGAATCTAGAGAAGATTTGCTTTACTATCTAGCAATGTAACTGCAGGGAAGTGATTAAGAGGGTTTATGAGTTGTGAATCTGTGTGTTATTAGTAGCAGTAATTACTGGTAGTAAGATAGTGCCAAGAAGTCCCAGCTGACATCAGGATGTGAACAGTAAGGTGCTAACATTTGCTAATGACATAAAATGAATTAGGAAGATCAAGACTAGGAGACAATATGAAGAACTTAAAGAGCATGACAATAGAAGAAGCTGTTAAAGATCCAAGTCAAAGTGGGTGGGAGGAGCTACGTGTCTTCATGGAGATTTAAGATGTAGAAGAGAATGTTGACTGAGGGGGACTCCAAAGTTTTCAAGATCCACGACCTGTTCTATCTAAATCCAGTGCTGGCTGTGATTATATCTTTCTAGAGAAGTACTGGAAGTAGAGAGAAGCCTACACTCAGAATCTGAAAATGGTGTCAGACCCCAGCTGGAACTTTCCCATGTGCAGAGTTGTTTGAATCCAGGATATTGATCCAGACCATTCTGGCCTATTGTACCAGGTAGGGATAGCCATAAGTATGGAACTGTGCAACATTATGCTATTCACTACTAGTTCTGAGAGGGATTAAGTGCACCATCTGCTTCTCCTAATGTGCACAGCCTACACCACAACTCAGTGGCAAGGGCTTTCATCCCTTATTACATCTTATAAAACTTTTCCATTACTGGTTCAGTATCAAGGGAGTCGAGCTGTTCAGACGAGAGCAGCAGCCCTGTATGCAAGTGCAGCAGCATTATCAAAATGCCAACTTCATGCATTTGAATGAAAGTATAACTCCTGTTCAGATGACAAGTCAAAAGTGTCCTTATAAATCTCTAGCTGTCACTGCTGTCTATGCTGTTATTCTTAACCACTGCAACAGCTGCAATGATGGGCAATGCAGAACACAAAGCCCGAGATGAAGGATAGAAGAGCTGGGGATGCACGCCCTTGGGGCGATCAGGTGAACCCAGAGTCTGCCTATCTTTAGGAAATGCTTCAAAACATTTCTCTTTAAAAAAGCCTCTCCACTGTAAAAGTTACATTCACTCAATGCCCCCCTTCTGCCTCTAAACCTCAGAGACCCCATGAAGTCCTCTAGGGATTCCTCTGTTGCTACTGATTTTAGCTACCAATTTACATTTTCTGTAGTAACGAGCAGCAGTATGAAACCCTAAATAAATAGCTGTTTTTAGATAATCCCACTTAGAAAAGGACATGAAACTAAAACTTATTACTTTAGCTCTCATTATTCCCTGTGATAACTGGTAACCAAGCAGAGCTTTGCAAGAGAACAACCTAAATTCCATAACATCACTAACAGAATTCAGGAGTTTGGTTTCACTACCAAATATCATAGCTTCCTGGGTTTCTAAGACATAGCGGTTTTGATTCTATTCCTAAAGAGCAGTGGCTATGGACATTTATAGAGCACTTTCCTTCCAAGATCCTAAAGCATTATCATGACTAACGCTATACTATATATATTATCACAAACTATATACTAACAGGAATCCCCTTTCCAGTCATTAAAATGTAGAAAATCCTATCAGGAAAGCATCAGTCTTTAAACAAAAGATAGCTACCATACATTTATCATATGGGACAAGCAACTGATGATAATGTTTCCAGCTAAATTACACAAATGTTTAGGTTGGCAAATGGAATTTGGGTAGGGCCTTTGTGTTAACACCCCCTACTATTGACTGGCATTTCTGCAGAATAAGTGGTCGGGAAATTGATTTTACAGCTCATCCAAAAGACCATAATGTTTGTATGAACTAATGAATGATTATTACCATAATTAGTATAGTTTCAGAGGGGTAGCCATGTTAGTCTAGTTCAACCAAACAAACCAGGAATCCTGTGGCACTTCTAAAGACTAATACGTTTATTTATTGCATGAGCTCTTGTGGGAGAAAATCCCACCTCCGTCAGGTGCTTGCAGATGGGGAAAACTTACAAAATGGGAGGAAAATAAATGCAGGGATTTTCTCCCATGAAAGCTCATGAAATAAATAATTTGTTTTGGTCTTTAAAAGTGTCACAGGACTCCTTGTTTATTTTAATTAATATAGTGTTTCAGCCTACTGTTTCATCTCTGTGTGTGCTATTTTTAATTTTAATAATGCATGCCTTAAAATGGTCCCTGTTTACTGATTTTTCAAATTCTGCCTTTTTATTCCATTTCATTTCCTGCCTACAGTGTTTATTTTCATGAGTAGCTCTGTGATAAACATTTCTGCAACAATCGGTCATTGTGACAATGAAATCTAGCCAGACTGCTCATGGAATGTTTCAGGGAAATACTTCGAGATCTAAGGGAATGCAGATACCGCACTCCTCTCTGCAAAGGCCATTGCAATCCAGGGCATTCGCAGACCTGCTCTCAGCAGTCTTTGGCAAGGCAGATTTTTTCGGCAGTACAGGTGGAAAAATGTTTGTAGTGGATTTTGTTATATTCGGTTGAGCATGTTAGCAATAGTAATTAAACAGCTTCAATACAAGACTGACACCCACTGGCTGATCTAGAACCTGCAGGCTTTACCACATCATGTGAAATACTGCTTTTCATTTTAATTTACACATCCATATATTGGACATGAGAAAACCTGAAAAACAGCGGTAAATGATGTAAAATCAATTTGGACTCATTCTGAACTTGACTGGCTGTGTTTTTTAAATGTCACTTTTCAATTTCTAGAAGAGACCTTTTAGAAAGAACGTTTTATTACAGGTATGCAAGTAAATGGGATTGTTCTCTGCAGTCCTTATTCAGTTCAGTCAGAAGAAGCACCCGGAGCTGCCCATTAAAATCATGGCAATGTTACGTTAGAAAGAACTGTGAGACAGATTCTGATATCCTTACACAAAGGTCTCATTTACATGTCTTCGTATTAGGATGACAACTAATGGTGTGATTATTTTGCCAGTATAGTTATACCAGTACAACCCCCCAAATTATACTAATGTAAAAGGTGTCTCATATAAATCTGGTTTATTATCCTTTCTATAGAAGTATAAGTACGTTTATACTAATATATTTGTACCCACACTAGGGGTCTGTCCTCATTTAACTATGTCACTTTGGTCAAAGTGGTACAATTTTCCAGCTTAGACAAGCTTACTCCACAAATAAACGTAAATTTACATTTACATTGCCAGAGCTATTCATAAATTAAGGCATTACTCAACATGAATAAGGGTATCAACTTACTCTTGAGTGAGTAGGAATTTCAAGATTAGATCACTTATGATCAGTAAAATATATTAATTAACTCACGTTTATTTAAAATTTGTGTCTCAAAAATAATTGGAAAATCCTTATTTAGTGGAAGTGGGGACTCTCTTAAAATATCTAAGGTCAGGAAAGTTTCTCTTCACATTTGAAAAGAAAGAGTCCTGCCATGTTAGAGAATAGAGCATAAATTCAAGAATACTTCTCCTGTTTTAATTTGGCCACAGGCACAATGATCCTTTTGTGTACTTTTACCTTGGAAAAGCATAGTATTCCACTCCAGTTTTATAAAGCTGATGTAATGGTTCATGCTGGCTTACTGTGGGTTGATTACAAAAAACACCACACTGTCTGTGTGCTCTACTGAACTCAGAAATGTCAGACACCTTAACACATTGTGCCTCTGCTGGTTTGATTGGTGGGAATGCAGCTGGCATTATTTCATAGACTGAAATCATTTTCTTTGATGATCCTAACTGAAACTACAGTGCAACTGGTTTCCTATAAATATGGATTGAATTTGTACATCAATTTGCTGGAAGTGTGTTTGCCCCTTTTGTGTTATCTAATCTTCCCAGAAATACTCAAGCAAACAAGTTTAGCAGCAGAATGTTCAGCAAGATACTGGTGCTTAACAAAGTTCTTCAATGGTGTCACTGAAGTCAATATAATTACTCACATGTTTAAGCAATTAAGTAAGTTGCTCAATCATGGCTTGAAACAGAAACTTAACAAAATATGCACAGAGAGCAAATTTTGAATTTGGATATGCATCTATTTGCACCAAAAATCTCAAATGAAGAGTTATGTTCCTCCAATCTGGAAAGAGAAATATTGTGTGTGATCTGTGTATACAATCACTACAGTGCAAATTTTGAAGGTTGCACCCAAGTCACTACTTGAATTGGCAACATTATTCATGACAAATAGCTGATTTGTCACATTTAGCTCTTGGCACAAATTTGTCATAGATCGATAAGGAGATTTATAATTTTCTGTCATCTGAAATTGCTTGAAAAATGTTGTGTGTGAATGTGTTTTGGTTCATGAATTATCCCCAAACTTCACTTTATTTTTGAATTGTGACTACCAAATTCTCTCTCAATGCATTATAACCTTTCAGTATCTGAGCACCAACTAATGATCTACAACTAGAAAGCAAAATAAATAGTTAAGTGTGGTTGTGGGATGTCAGGGAGGAGGGGGGATGGTTCTAGGTCTGGGAATGGGTTCTCCGAGCATGAATTGTTATAGAGGTGCAGCAAGGGGAGGCTCTTCTGAACAAAAGGTTGTCATGTGAAAAAGAATTCAAAGACAAAGGGGTATGCTGAGCTGTGGATAGATTAAGTTGCAAGAGCAGGGATTCTCATCTTGGGTGCAGGTAAGTTCTGACGGGAGGAGTGATTTAAGGGAGCTTCTGAGGCAGAAAGAGGATGGGTTAGGTTAGCAGAGTTGAGTGCAATGAAAAATGGAGTTGGCAAGTCGGGTAGAGAGAGAATATGTCTGTGGTGGTTGCTAGAGGAGGGGAGAACAGTAGGAGAAGATTATATGGATCTGAGAGAAACCAAGAGCAAAGGACAGTGGAGATAGAGAAGGGGGGGGGGGAAACACTGTTTCCCCCCATCCTCCCCTTTACTATGAAGTGTCCTAGTTAATATGAGAGTGAAGGGCTGTTCCTTTTTCTTCTCACTTCCCCACAATCTTCCCTTTCCCCACTACAGGCTCGGTTAATATATATGGCTATCACATTACACAAGGTCAATGGATAGGTGGTTTGTCCCTCAAGTTATACAACTATTTCATTGGTTTAACCCTGACAGTCTACTTAAGCCTGCTATACACTGCAACAAGCAGTCATCAGGAAATAGGCAAGCTCTATTATATAGCTTACCTATCTCGGGACAGTCTACTTACATTGATGTACCTCAGCAACCTCCTGTCAATGTAGTCTTACTCCTTTCAAGGAGGTAGATTACCAACGTCAACCCCAGTGAAGCCATCTGGGATCTACTGACTGGGTCAATCTGGCCTGCTCTATGAATCCCACTACAACAATCATTGTGGAGCCTGCATTGTAGACATACTGTCCAAAGAATTGTGTTTTAAGAATGTAATTGAACAAAGAGAAGATAATTGATTAATATGTAGAATAGTCTCACTATTGTCAGGAACTTTCCTGGCATCAATACTACCCCACTGGAATCAGATGGCAAAAGGCTCTGAGTCCCCAGTGCAACTGTCTTGACCCAGATGCCCATCTGACTTGGAGGACTCCTCTTCCTTTCTCTCACTTGTGCTGTCCTCATAACACTGATGAGTCTGGGTCCAGGATCCTTGGATGGCTTTACACCTAGTCTTGTCGTGGGTCACTCAAGGTGTCCCCACTCTGGGTGCATCTACACTTACAAATTAAGTCAATTTAAGCTTGCTTAAGTCGACAATTTAATCTGTGTCTACACTACATTTTTCTTAAATCGATTTAAGCAGCAGCTTAAGTCGACATAAGGAAAATTAAAGTCATCTTTATAAAACCTAGTATAAAGTCAACTTTACTGGTTATGTCAACTTTATTAAGTCTATTTAGCCAGTGTAGATGCAGATTAGCCCTAAATCAACTTTAAATCGACTTAAAGGGCTCCAGGGCTCCCCCACTGCCCTCCCTGTCAGGGTTGCTGGTACAGCCAGAGCCTGGCTTGCCCCCACACAGGGCAGGAGAGAGCCCTGCCCACCCTGCTCCTATGCCCTGCCAGTGTCCCTGTCCTGCTCAGCCCCCATTGTACCCAGGTACAATGGGACAAATGCTGAGCTCCCTGGCATTGGCAAGGGGTACCCCCCCCTGCCACCGTGGACCAGTCCCAGGTCCACCTAGCCCCTAGAAGTCGACTTGGGCATCCAGTGTGGATATCCCATGCACTGCTACAGGCTGGGGACTGATCGGCTAAGTAGCAGCGCTGTAGAAAAGGACCAGGGGGTTATCGTGGACGGGAAGATGAATATGAGCCAACAGTGTGCCCTTGTTGCCAAAAAGGCCAATGGCATATTGGGCTGCATCAGTAGGAGTGTTGCCAGCAGATCGAGGGATGTGATAATTCCCCTCTATTCGACACTGGTCAGGCCACATCTGGAATACTGTATCCAGTTTTGGGCTCCCCACTACCAAAAGGATGTGGACAAATTAGAAAGAGTCCAGCGGAGGGCAACAAAAATGATTAGGGGGCTGGGGCACATGACTTCTAAGGAGCGACTAGGCTTATTTAGTCTACAGAAGAGAAGACTGAGGGGAGATTTGCTAGCAACCTTCAACTACTTGAAGGGGTGCTCCAAAGAGGAGGGAGCTAGACTGTTCTTGAGGGTAACAGAGGAGAGAACAAGGAGCAATGGTTTCAAATTACATCTGGGGGGGTCTAGGTTGGATATTAGGAAAAACTCTCACTAGGAGGGTGGTGAAGCATTGGAATGGGTTACCTAGGGAGGTGGTAGAATCTCCATCTTTGGAGATTTTTAAGGCCTGGTTAGACAAAACCCTGGCTGGGGTGATTTAGTGGGAGTGGTCCTGCTTTTTAGCAGGGGATTGGACTAGATGACCTCGTGAGGTCCCTTCCAACCCTATTATTCTATGATTTGGCAGGGTCCCTTTTAAGTCGACTTAATTTTTGAGTGTAGACATGCTAAGTCGACTTATTTGGCCAAGTGTAGACATAACATCTGAGAAACCCTGTTCTCACTGGCCACTTCCCTGACCCAGTGATTCCTACACTGAGTTCAAAATCACATACAATTTATTAAACAGTAACTTCAAACAAGACTGAAGGACCCAGGAGCCTCGTGCTATGGGAATTGACACGCTGCACACAACTGTCCCTGGCACTGAAGAAAATTTTCCATCTGTTCTATACACATCCCAAGCCACCGCAAGGGCCCTGGCTGTGCTGTGGTGACACCGCAAGTGAGGTGGCACCTACACACCCTCCAGGTCTAGGTAACAGGGCTTTCCTCCCCAGCATCGCTCCTTCCCACACCAGAGTCCAGCCTTCAAGAACCCCTTGCCTGGCAACATCTCCCTACAATTGGGCCTCTCTCTGTCCAGGGACCCACCTCGCTCTCCCCAGCCACTTGCCACATGCATCTCCAAGGATTACATGTGGCGAGGCTAACATCTACTGTTCGGCTCCAGTGCCACAGCTCCCACTGCAGCTCAGTCCAGCCCCATGTCTGGCTAAGCTGATCTGTGCTGCTCTAGCACCTGGCCACTGCTCTGCCCACCCCCCTACCTTGCTCTGTCCAGATTTCCTGCCCCAGCCCCTCACTCTGGGGACCATGCCATGCCCCACTGGCCCCTGCCACAGCCTCTTACTTAGGGGATCAACTCCCCCACCCCGGCCCCTCACTCTGCCCCCTCTGGCAGGGGGAGGGGGGAGAGACATGACTGGGGGCAGGGGCTGGGGAGAAGAGGTATCCATTTTTCAGCAGTTAGAGAATTGGCAACCCATACCACTCTTACTGCTTCACTGCAATCCATGTGCAGGAGTCCTGGCCTTATGCGGATGCCTGAAAAGAATTAAATAAATATGTTGGGAGAAGCTAAAGTTCACTGGATCATATCCATTGCAACCAGAGGCAAAATTCTCTGGGCTGCAGCATCAGCTTTCTGATACTACATTCTAGCATAAAAAGTAGCAAATTCCATTTCATGATTTTGTTTTGCTTATGCTTATATGTATAGTCAGTTAAGGAATTCTTTCTGCACTGCGCACTGGATCTAGAGAGAAATTTGCTCTTTAGAAGTTCCATTTAATATTGTTTGAAGCCTTGTGAAATTTGTACCCCCAAAATTATTCTCCATTCCAAAGCTGTGTATAATAACTTTCTGTAGTCTGTCGCCAATATTGCATCTTAACCTCACCCCAGACACACACACATAAAATACCCACAACATTTTCCCTATTAGATCATTTACATTACATTTAAGCTAGTCTTTTCATCCACATTTATTTAAAGCCTAAAGGGATGACACAATTCCAGGAGCAGCCAGAAGGAAGATAAGTCTTGAAAGAGATGAATAGGAAACATTAAATTTAATCACAAGAGTCTTTGACTCTAAACTGCTGACAAAGGCTGCCATTAAAAAATATTGCAGGCAAACTTTTCTAGAACTTAACAGATTTTCTAAATAAACATCCAAGATTTTTTTTCTCATGCAATCTGGTATTTATATATGTTATTTTCAGACTATTCCAATTCCAATCCATCAGTATAAATGAAATCCTTTGAACATTCAAAAATGAAAGATCTCAGGAAAATAAAATATATCCCATGAAAATGCATCATAACCATCACATTTTGAAATCCAGGTTAACTAAAATATTGACCATTTGAAAGTCAAGTAGTCTTAGAACGTACTTCATACCAAAACACTTTCTCCCACTTGTTTTTATTTTTTTAGCAATGATGAATATAGCAGCATAACTAAGGCTATGACAGTTTTTCCATTATAAATTTCTATTTCTGTGAATTTATAACTCATCTGTGAACATTTCTTTCCAGCTAACAACTTTTTGAAGTGTTGAGATCAAAGATCACATAACATTTTACATTTAAAAGAAAACTGGACCCTTTTTGCTCACCACAGCAAGCCACAAGTTCACAACACCAGCTCAGGAGATGATAAATGACTCTATCCTACTTCATCCTCACGTTGGAAGAAGCAACTGACTTCGTAAATAATAAACATTGAAACTCTAAGGTTAAACTAGTATTCCAGTAGGATACTGCGCTATTCCCTTCTATTGGACACCGATGTTCTAAATTATGTCACTTTCCTGTTAGTGAGCCATGTCCCACAATAGGCTCAGAAATGCCTATTTTAATTTATAACCTTTTAGATCGAGAGTTAAATCTTGGTCCCGTTGAAGTAAATGGCAAAATACCCATTGATATCAAATAGGGATTAAACCCACGGAGTACATTTACACTGTAGTTAGAGGTGTAATTGCAGAGTGGCCAAGCATACTTGTGCCATTTTTAATCTAGCCAGCACGACTGAAAATAGTAAAGAAGACTTAGTGTCACAGACTCCAGCATAGACTATAAATGTGAGTGCATATATCCAGGGTTTGGGGCAGACTCGTATAGACTGCGATGATGCTCACGCTGTCACTTCTTCACTGCTATTAAAGTTAGCACAGGTACATCTAACTGAACAGCATTCACACCTCTGATTTCAGTGTAGACATACCCATGGTGTCATGTACACAGTAAGAATTAGTTTCCATGAGCTGAGCTTTTGAACCCTAGGGCTGAGTAAAATGGATGTCATTTCGGGATACCAAAAAGAAGGAAAAATACAACGTCAAACGGAAGTTCCAGAAAAACCAAAATATACAACCAGACCACAATCTTGCAGAGATTTACATATGTGATTATGCAGGGGGATAGCGTTAGTCTCATTGAAGTTAGTGTTTCTTGTAGGATCAGGGCCTAAATAAGAGAAAATCTAAGATAAGCTCAGAGCTAGACAGAGAGAATCAAAAAAAGAGAAACAAAAGTGTGTCAGAACTTATACATTGCTAGACTCTATACTCAAATATCAGTGTCAAAACATATTTGTTAGTTGTTTGTTGTACTTTTCAGTTGTTTTGGCTTTTGTGTCCAGCAGTGCTAAAATGTTGGGTATGATGTAATAGATGATAATGAAATAATATCCTTGTATTATACAGTTTAAGTGTTTATGGTTTATCAGCATGATGGAATACAATATCTTTGCATTACAATCCTGTTCGTTCTCTCTCTCTCACTCTCTCTCTCTCTCTCTCTCTCTCTCTCTCTCTCTCACACACACACACACACACACACACACACACACACACCCCAGAGTTAACTTTATCACTTCCCATAAGCCATTTACTATCATTATATTATATAGATGTTATCACTGCATGATATCACATTACTGCTGTCTGGATTGTGTCCCTTAGGTACCTTCTCAACTGAACCCTATTGGTAATATTTGCTCATTTCTCAAAAGGAGGTTTCAGTTTTCCATGTTGAAAAGTTTAATTAAGTTTTGGAATTTGATAACTTTTATGTTCTTTCCAAATGCTTCCTTTGAACAATTTTCTTACAACTGCCAGAGAGAAAGCCACATTTTATTTTAGTTGGTTCCTCATTTCTATCTGGGTGACTCATCTGTGAAATATGCATGTGAAAATTCCAGACCCATGCTGTATCTTATAAACATAAAAATAGAGATCTCCCTCCATATGTTATTCATTTTTGCAGATGATCCATACCCCAATAGACATCACTCTGTTATACAGAGTCATACATTAATGTGTGCATTTTTTGTGAACCAGCAGCAGTATCAATACTCAATGGCTTAGGTTAGTTCCAGATCAATGATAATAATTAGCACATGTATGGAGCTTTATCTCACCAAAGTGTTATTTACAGCTTGTGGTGTAATAAATAGAAATGCTAAAGTGGCGTCTTGTTAATCCAGCTACTTCTCTGTGGATTTCTCATGTACATGATATTTATCTCTAATATTAGAAGCAAATATATTGTGACAGCATACAAGGGCACATGGGTCTGTTAGGAAAAAAGCTGAAACAATAGAAAGACTCCTATTGGAATCATTGGCTTGTCTTCAACCAGCTCAAATCAAACCCTGTCTGTCTATGTTGCCTAAGATTCTGTACAACACCCATCACTGTATGACTGGCCAGGGCTGCCTTCACTAGCTGGCATCTACTTGTGGCCAGGCAGGGTGGACAGTGAGTTTGGCTCAGTTTTCCCTGTCCCACCAATAATGGTTTAATTCTGTGTCTGGTAGTTTCCTGTTATGACTCCAGTCAGTTGATTAATAATATCTCCCCTTCCAATAAATAGTCTGATAGATCAGGAATCCCGACCCTGTAGATGGTTGACAGTCCCAGGTTTCTACTGCGCCCTTTGCTCCAAAGCCGTCACTATCTCCTCTGGAGTGGGTTCCAGTCCAGGTACCCTGTAAGAAGCAGGCTTTGGTTCCTCCCAGTTCCTTCCTGCTTCTTACCTCACCTCTCCTGAGGCTTTTCCCAAGCTCATGTTCTGATTTGTCCAATCAGGAAGTCTGCCTTTCTGGACAGCTTCTTCCTAGTCCAAGACTGAAGGATTCCCTTGTAGTTACACCAGTTCTCTGACTGGCAGCCTGTTTTATCTTCACAGCTGTTACAATTAGGCTCATCTAAGGACTCTCCATTAATCTCCTATGGGGTCTATTCATCCTATGACAAGTACCTAAGGTCCAGATGTTGAGGTCCACTAGGGCAAAGTGACCCTAAATTGGCCAGAGATTCCCAGTGAAGATTCCATGAGGGGAATTGTCCACTGCTATAGAGCTGGTAAAGGCTGTATGGCAATCTCCTACACCAGCTGACCTACTGCCCTTTCCTCGGCATAAGCCAGAAGTAGTAATGTGTTGCGGGTAGGTTGGGAGTACAGCAGGGTGAATACATACAAAAGCTCTGCTGTGCCTGATTCTCCACTGGGATCTTACTCCAGCAGTGCAAGTTACAACAATAGAGGTCCTGCTCTAACTTGTACCAGGAAGCCGCTATTGGCTCCCTGAAGCCACCATGTTCCACTACTTCCATATCAAAGGCTAAGCACAATTCACCAGGTATTAACTCCTAACTTGCCTCTTCTCTCCCACTGTTCAGCTGCTCCCAGGAAGATCTCTGAGAAGAGGAGACAGCAAATGGAGAATGCTTGTGAGATGGCAGAGCTCTATATCCTGTGATGAGGGAGCCCCACACTCAGGAAGCTTTTCATTATATCTGCTTAGTTTATGGAAGCTTGGTTAGATATATACTGATAAAGATTTATTTTTGCAGATTAATGATATCTTATTTCTGCTGATTTACCCCACCAACTCATCTATTGTAACAGAACAGCGTCTCTATCTCGCCCACCAGATGACAAGGGGAATATTTATTTCTACTGGATTTGAAGAAAGATAAAAGGTAAAATTCCAATAAAAGAAGCCAAGCCTAGAGCTGGTCTACACACAGAAATACACCAATCTAAGTAAATCAGTTTCTAACTCAATCTAGTTTTTAAAAAAATTGATGCAACTCCCTCCCATTGGTTTAATAAATTAATTTTGTTTACAATATATCATTTTTAGGCACTCACGCTGATTTAAGAAAGCCATCAAAAAGAAGATGCACGTGTTAAACCAATTTAGATACTGCTATAGCTAAACTGGTGCAAAGTCTATGTGTAGAATAGAACTAGGCTAAGAACACTACCCAATAGCGGAAACATATTGAATATTGTCTTTGCCTTTATAGTTTTGTTGACTCAAATCACAAACATTTTGTAGAATTTATTATTATATAAAGCCAAATGGTATGCATGTAGTATAGGGCCAAGAGGAGGAACCATGGATGAGACTTTAAAAAACAGATTGCCTAGAAATGTACAACTCTATCCCAAATCAGGAGGAGACTGTTTCATTTAGTGAGTCAGAAGATTATTTATGCATGAGGTTAGGAATTAACTCAGACACTTCAAAGGCAAAGAGGAGGGAAGGAGGAAGATGTCTGGAAGAGAAAATTTTTTTTTCAGAATTTGTGGAACATCAATTATCATTATGATTATTTGTGTTGTAGTAGCTCCCAGAGGCACCAGTCAGGATCTGGGCCACGCTGTGCCAGACAACCAATGCTTGTTTATTATCTAGTACAACAGGTCTGTCTGATCTGAGACAGGGACTCAGCCCCCAATGTGTTTATAATCTAAATTCAGACCAGGCACAAGAGGGTGTAACAAACAATAGAAAGGAAAAGGATGAGACTAATAGTGGAAGGAATATCTCACATAGACTAGCTTTTTGCACAACTTGATCATTACAAAGAAAATCAAAACACAGGTTCGGAGTTTAAAGAAAAGTAAACCTAAACTGATACAGTTTTCTAGTTCCTTTATGAAAAAACATACATTAAATAAAAACCTTGCTTAATTTGTACATGCCGTTGCCACTGTTTCAGAAAGTCTTAAAAGTGGGAGGGTTTCCAATATAAGGTGCATTTTAAACATGTGGTTGAGCCAACTATCACATTAATTATTAACTCTAACTATTGACTTTTATTCATTGGATCCTGGAGCTCTGAAAAGTAAAGAAAAATCTGAGAAGTAGACCCTATGAAAATTCATTCTCTGCAATTATTCATACATGTTGGTGCCCCCTTTAACACCGAAGCTAGATAGCATAATCCTGAGAAAACCTTTATTCATTAGAGGGTTTTTAAAGATGTTAAGAACTACTGATCTGCATTATTTTCATGAGAGTAAAGTCAAAATACTGAGCCCACTCAACTCTATTAATAGATTGGCTTCAAAGATATGGAAGAACGTTGATGCCTAATAGGGTAAAATAATCCATGCAAGACTGGTACTTCCATACAAATGGTAGTACCAACGTCTTAGTTTAAAAAACAGATGAATTTTTGGAATGTTCTAAATGTTCTTCTCGTCTTTCAATCTGTCTTTATAGCGTATAGAATCATAGAATAATAGGGTTCGAAGGGACCTCACAAAGTCATCTAGTCCAACCCCCTGCTAAAAAGCAGGATCACTCCCACTAAATCACCCCAGCCAGGATTTTGTGTAACCTTAAAAATCTCCAGAGATTGAGATTCTACCACCTCCCTAGGTAACCCATTCCAATGCTTCACCACCATCCTAGTGAGAAAGTTTTTCCTAATATCCAACCTAGACCCCCCCACCTGTAATTTGAAACCATTGCTCCTTGTTCTGTCCTCTGTTACCCTCAAGAACAGCCTAGCTCCCACCTCTTTGGAGCACCCCTTCAAGTAGTTGAAGGTTGCTAGCAAATCTCCCCTCAGTCTTCTCTTCTGTAGACTAAATAAGCCTAGTTCCTTCAGTCTCTCCTCATAAGTCATTTGCCCCAGCCCCCTAATCATTTTTGTTGCCCTCCGCTGGACTCTTTCTAATTTGTCCACATCCTTTCGGTAGTGAGGAGCCCAAAACTGGACACAGTATTCCAGATGTGGCCTGACCAGTGTCGAATAGAGGGGAATTATCATATCCCTCGATCTGCTGGCAATACTCCTACTGATGCAGCCCAATATGCCATTGGCCTTTTTGGCAACAAGGGCACACTGTTGGCTCATATTCATCTTCCCGTCCACCATAACCCCCAGGTCCGTTTCTACAGCGCTGCTACTTAGCTGATCGGTCCCCAGCCTGTAGCAGTGCATGGGATTTTTCCATCCTAAGTGCAGGACTTTGCACTTGCCTTTGTTGAACCTCATGAGGTTTCTTTCGGCCCAGTGTTCCAATTTGTCCAAGTCTCCCTGGATCCTGTCCCTGCCCTCCAGAGTATCTACCATTCCCCCCAACTTGGTGTCATCCGCAAACTTACTAAGCACGCAGTCTATTCCATCATCAAGATCATTAATGAAGATGTTGAATAGAACCAGCCCCAGGACCTACCCGTGAGGCACTCCACTCGTTACTGGGTGCCAACCAGATATTGAGCCATTGATTCCTACCTGCTGAGCCCATTGATCTAGCCAGTTTTCGATCCACCTTACGGTCCACTCTTCCAACCCATACTTCCTTAACTTGCTGACGAGAATGCTGTGGGAAACCATATCAAAGCCTTGCTAAAGTCAAGGTATACCACGTCAACAGCTCTTCCCGCATCCACAAATCCAGTCATCTCATCATAGAAGGAAATCATATGGATGATCCTAAAAAGGTGAAGGCTCCATTACCCCCATTTCCCTTCCCCATAACCATCAAGAGGCATGCTGTGCAATGCCTATCCATCTATCTGCCATTTTCCACAGCAGAGGTAGCTGAGTATCAATGGTTCCATTTATACATAGGAGAGCTCATAGTACAGCTCTTTACAATAAATATCATAATTATCATGCATTTGGTGTCTTCCACACTGAAAGAGTCCACAGGGAATTTCACACGTAAACTGATATATACAGTATACAGAGGGATTGCTTAAATCTGGTATTGAAATGCAACAGCCTCCATGATGAAATATGGTGACTGTTCAACATCACACATCAATAGTACACATGGTAGGACATGAAGAAGAATTCTAGAGCCAAGAGAAACTGGATGCAGTGGGGTGAGGAAATTTAGGTAAGCAACGTGAAATTAACTAATTTAGAATTTGATCTGGACACTGGCAGTAGCGGTAAGAGGAAGAATGATCTTGTAATTGTGGTATTAGATTGAGACCAAAACAATTGGAGTTCATTTCTTGGTTCTTCCTGTGTGATACTGGGCTATTCATTTGATCTTCCTGTGCCTTGGTTTCCCATCTGTAAAATGAGATTAATTTGTCCATTTTCAAACCTTTTTTCCTGTCTTCTCTATCTCCAAAGGATTAGCCGCATTAGTCTATATATAGCAAAAACAATGAAAGTCCTGGGGCACCTTAAAGACTAGCAAATTTCTTCAAGCATAAGCTTTTGTGGGCTGCAGCCCATTTCGTCAGATGCATGAATGATGAAGATGCATCTGACGAAGTAGGTTGCAGCCCATGAAAGCTTATGCCCAAAGAAATGTTAGTCTTTCAGGTGCCACAGGACTCTCGTTTTTTCTATTTAGATTGACTCTTCAGGAACAGTCTTTTATTCTAAATATGTACAGTGCCAACGGCGCTTCAACGAGCTATTGTAATACAAAAGGCTGCTATTTAACACTGCTTTGTTGCCCATTAAAACACAGCATTTTAATACAGTCAAGTGCAAAGTGTATACTTTTAGGAACAAGCAATGTAGGCCACACCTATAGATTGGGGGACTGTACCCCAAAAAGCAAGGATTCTGAAAAGTATCCAGGAGTCATACTGGACAAACAATTCAATCTATGTTTCCAGGATGATGCTGTGGCAAAAAGAGCTAAAGTAATCCTTGTGTGTATAAACAGAGAGTAGCGTATAGGTGTCAGGAGGTGATTTTACCTCTGCATAAGACATCAATGAGACAAATACTGAAGTACTAAGTAAAGTTCTGGTGTCCATATTTTAAAAAGGATGTTGAAAAATTGGAGAGGGTGACAGAAATAGCCACAAAAAATGAGTTGGGAGAAAATCTCTAGCAATACGAGCTCTTTAACTTGGTTTAGCGTATCAGAAAGAAGATTGAGTGGTGACTTGATTATAGCATGTAAGGACCTTCACAGGGATAATATACTAGGTGCTACAGGGCTCTTTAGCCAAGGGAGAAAAAGTAAATGAAGCAACCAATGGCTGGAGGCTGAAGCCACCCGAATTCAAATTAGAAATACAGATGGTTTGTTAACAGTGAGGCTGATTAACCATTGAAACAAACTACCTAGGTCATCAAATCATCTAACACATATCACCTACAAAAGACCGATGCCCATCACGTTGACTACAGTTGATAGCATCATACCAGTCATCGTATAGTATGACTGCCAGATCTGTCTCAATTCTATGAATCCAAAGGTCTTTGGTGACCCTGCAAACAGTGCCAGGTAGGGTCATGGGCTATGTCTACACTTGTAAAGTTAAGTCGACTCTGTTAAGTCGACTTAACAAGGTCGACTTTGTTAAATTGACTTAACAGTAGACATAGCCGTCCATACTAACTTTAAGTTGACTTAATAAGGTCAACTTAGCACTATTCCCCATCCACACTGGCTTTAAGTCAACTTAAGAAGTCAACTTAAGGCTTAAGTCGACCTTCAGAGGTGGTGTTATTAAGTCGACTTAATAAAAGCCCAGTGTGGACGCGGCTTTGTATAGGTCGACTTAAGAGTACTTAAGTCGACCTAAGTTGCCAGTGTAGATGCACCCATGGGGTGTACCCTTCAGACGTCTATGGAGTGTCTAAGAACATGGTGTGCTGGTATGTTTTTGCCTATCCTGGTGACAAGTCGGAAGAGCATGAAATGCTGGTTTTTAATGTAATGATCGGAGGACAAATTTTTGTGAGTTAACCATCATCAAGGGAAGTAATGGAGTCTCCATTTCTTGATGTTTTAGAATCAAGACAGGATGCCTTTCTAGACAATTTGCATTAACCAGACATAAATTACTGAGCTCAATACAGGAATAACTGGGTAAAATTAAAGGGTCTGAGATATACAGGAGGTCAGACTAGATGATCAAATGGTTCCTTCTGGTATTAAGCTCTATGAATCTATGAAAGTTGCTGGGATCCTTTACTCATTAAATGGTCAGAATCTCAGTTATTTATCCTGCCTCATGGGGAAAAGTAGTGGGCCAGGGGTATGCACAAAGGAGAACAAGTAGAGACATGAGTCCCCCAATAATTGTTGGGGGCACAGAACTTCCCATCCTTGGGGCCATGGGGACAGGGAAGTGTGAGTTCCTGCTGGTGCCAGGGCAGGAGGGGGAAGGAAGAGCAAGTTCCTACTTGGGCCACGAGGACAGGGAAGAGTGAGTGCTGGCCAGGAGAAGGGGATATTGAGCTATAGCTGGGGTGATGGAGGGCAGGGAGGGGAACAGTGAGCTTCTGTACGGTGTGGAAGCGAGCTCCTGCCAGGCAGGACTGAAGTGATGGGGAAGAGAAAGCTCCTCCCAGGAAAGGGGAGGGACACAGAACATGCCTCTCCAAAATGGATCAAATTTAAATTCCTATGCATGCCCTGTGTGGGGACAACACATTATAGGGTCACTCAGAAAGAAATTCTGCTTCCCTGAGCTACACTGGGAACTCTGAATCACTCTTTACTATAATAGTTAGTGGCACAACTAAGCCTATAGCGTCATTGTGTGTGAGGGAGGGGGAACATCAATGTAGCAGGATATCCACACATCACTGCTGAATGGGCAGCTTGGCAGTTTGGGGGGAGGTAGAGAAAGCAGCACCTCCCTCTTTCACCTAAAACCACTTCTCTCCAACCCTACAAGTGGCTTTTCATTACATGGGTTCTCCCACTAATATTTTGGCCCTATAAACTTAACATAATCACAGATCTGGGAATTTGTGTGCATGTTTCAGGGAGATCACACCTTTACACCAGCAGGAGATGGTGCATAACTTTGAGGGCACCTGGGAAGTCCAAGTAGCCAGTTGGAATGCATCTTTGAACAATCTGCAGTGTGGTGTATGAGCATTTGTTTGTTATATTCAAATTGCACACACACAGGTCAATGGGCACCTTAAGACTTATACATGGAAAGCTGAATAAAAAAAAATCTGCCATCTTTCAGTAAGCTGTTTCACACCATGTTGTTTTCTGTACATTGCATGAAGCCTTCACAGTACAGATGCTCAAAGTCAGTTGTAATCTAACTTGATTTTATTGTCAAATGGTAACATTTGGCAACACATCACAGCCATCCAGCATCCAACAGAACACACTGACAGCTGGTCACAGGCTTTAAAGATCTGCCTTCTTATTTGAAATGATATCATTTTAAGATGTGATTAACGGCATGATTAGTTCAAAGGTAAAAGAGGAAATCATTCCATTCATAGCACCCACTTTAAAAAGACTTTTTCAAATGTCCATACAAAGGGCACGTCTGCTCTGGAGCTGGGAGTGTAATTTCCAGCTTGGATAAATGTATATGCATTAGCTTTGATTGAGCTAGCATGTTAAAAATAGAAACATAGCTACAGCCACACAAGTTAATGGCCTGAATATAATATGGTCCCAGACTCTAAGCACGTACTCAAGTGGCCCATGCTGCCATGATTACCCTGCTATTTTTAGCCCAACTTAATCAAAGCCAGCACGTATATGTCTACCTGAGATGCAAGTTATACCTCTGCTTGCACACTACTCAGCCTCTTAGACTCATAGATGGCCTTCAACATCAGTGATCATGAGGTGCAGCTGACTTGTGAGAGACCTCCAGACAAAGGGCAGCAAAACACAGCAAACCTACCTTTTTTATCCACTGTAGGGCCATGTCTTCACTACAGAGGCTACAATAGCAGAGCTATGGCATTACAACCATGCTGCTATAGTGTAGATGCTTCCTGCATCAATGGAAGGGGTTCTTCCGTTGCTATACGTAATACACCACTCGAAGAGGCAGTAGTTAGATCAACAGAAGAATTCTTCCATTGACCTGCCTGCATCTCTAGTGGGTGGTAGGTCAAGGTACCTATGTCACACAGGGTTCAAAGTTTTTCCACAGCCCTGAGCTGCTAGGTTGTCCTAATTTTTAGCTGTAGACCACACCTAAAACAAGATGGGATTCAAGTGGAACTACACAAACCTGCAACCGTGAAACTTGAAACCATGAAGAACTCCTTGTCACATTCAAAACAAAACCAATGGTGAAATCTTCATTCCATTAAAATCAAATAGTTTGTTTCAACGACTTGTTATTCATCACCTCACATAGAATTGTTTCTGTGCCTGACTGGATGACTGAAACAGCAACTGAAATAGCAAATGACTAATGAATGACATGTTTTCAGTGTGATTTTAAAAAAGGAAATAAACTGTGGTAAAATTCTTGAAACTTTCTGGATTCACAGGCATTTTCACAAATGCCCAGAAGTAGTTAAGACACTTGTGAATCATGAACAATACAGCTTCAGAAATAAAACCTGAGATGGGCTAGGTACTTTCTGGATGAAGCATGTTAGTGGTTTATTTTTAATTGCTACCTAACCACTTAGATTAAGTCCAAAATGTAAAGTGAAAGTTAAGGGTGATCCTCTGAAACAGCACATTTCACCCAGCTCTATATGGGTGCGTCTACACTTGTGAATTACGTCGACTTAAGCCTGCTTAAATCAACTTAATTTAATCTGCGTCTACACTACAATTTCCTTAAATGGACTTTAGCTGCTGCTTAAGTCCATTTAAGGAAATTTTAAATCAACTTTATTAAACCTACTTTAAAGTTGACTTTACTGGCTAAATCGACTTTATTAAATCAACTTAGCCAGTGTAGATGCAGATTAGCCCTAAATCAACTTTAAGTTGATTTAAAGGGCCCTAGGGCTCCCCCACTGACCTCCCTGCTGGGGTAGCTGGCATAGGCAGAGCCTGGCATGCCCATCCACAGGGCAGGACACAGCCCTGCTCACCCCGCTCCTATACCTTGCCCCTGTCCTGCTCAGTCCCCATTGTACCTGGGTACAATGAGGCAAATGCTGAGCCCCCTGGCACTTTGGAAGGGGTGCCTCCCCCCCGCCAACATGGACCAGTCCCAGGTCCACCTAGCCCCTAGAAGTCAACTTAGGCATCCAGTATGGACACTCTAAGTCAATTTGGCAAGGTCCACTTTAAGTCAATTTAATTTTACAGTGTAGACATGCTAAGTCGACTTATTTGGCCAAGTGTAGACATAGCCTATGTGACTAGATGCAGAGTGGGATGATTGAATCAGGCACATTTCAATATAAGCACTCTATCCACCTTGGAGTTTGGAGGAAGGGGAAAAAAATGAAGTTTATGTAACTGTTTTAAACCAGCAAGTTTGTTTACTTTAATTAAATAAATACATGCCAGGACCGAGGCTAATGCTTCACAACTCTTCAGCTTTGCATTTGTTATTTAGCATCATTTTGGGGAGTTGGCTGGGTTACCTGTCATGATGTTGGCTCATGCTTTGGTAGTCACAAGGGGGAAACAATTTATTTTTTGTTTTACTGGCTACTGGCCGTTTAGGGATGTGAGCTTTCCAGTCATGGCAAATATCTCCTCTTTTCAACTGCAGTCTTCAGAGTTCCTGACCTCATGTGATACTACAACACTGACCGAATTTAAATACCTTTCCAACTTCCCCTGAAAGTGTTTTGAAATGCTTGTCATGTTGTTATGATATTAGATAATAAATAACAGGTGACTATCTATACTGCCAGAAGTCTTCATTAAAATTTTCCACTCCAGTAAGCAGTACTATGCTGGATAGAGAGCAAAGCAAGCACACTATTCCCTCAAGTTCTCTTAGCAATCTATTGCTTTGCAAAATCAAAAAAAACTGTATTTCCTTTCCTGCATGATTTTTCTGCCGATGAAAACCCTGGCCATTTTTTGCTCAGTTTTTCACAAACAAATCTGTTCCATGCTAGCCTGAAGCTGCATAGAATGGCTTTAATTGCTGCAATTTTGAAGTTGGGCTAAACGGAGCTATAAATCAAAGATTAAAAGAATTTCCCGCCTCCTTATAGCAGGGATAGGAGAGAGGCAAAACTGAGGAAGAAAGAGTTGGAAAATCATTTGGTTTGTATTCATTATACAATTCAACTCTCCTCTCTGTTTTAAAATGCAGCCCATGGAAAAGAACTCAACAGCACCAAAACTAAAAGGAATGTATATGGCATACAAGCAATATCTCCAGTACACACATTAATCATTATCTGTCTCAACTATTGCAATCTCTTCCCATCAGATCCTAGACACTGACTTTTAAGAACGGATACTGACTAATTTAAGGATGCCTTTGGGAATGGAAGACGCAGATGCCAAGAAGAGCCCTTCCACTTGGAATCTAAAACCTCTTTGAATTCATGGATTATCACTACTACATTCAAAAAACTGCCATCATGGTCTTTATTCTCGCTCCTCACTTAAAGCACATCACACTTGCCCTAGTAACTTTGAATCCCTTCACTAATACTCCATTGTGCTGCTTATCAAATGCAAGTGTCTTTCCCTTGCTTGCAAGATGCTGTGTCACACAGTTTCTACCCTGATCTCCTTTCTGATTGCTCAGCACCTTCTGCCCTCCACCAATGAAAGCAGCATAGTCTCCCTGTGCAGTAGGTATCTACGGCTATGTCTACACTTGCTAAAATTAGTTAGAATTAGTTAGTTCGAACTAACTAATTTTAGTTAGTTCAAATTAGCTTAATTCAAACTAGCATGGCCACACTGGAACTTAGTTCAAACTAAGTAAGCACTTGCTTAGTTCGAATTAGCGATCCCCATTCATTTCAATGGCTGGTTAATTCGAACTAAGAAATTAGTTCGAATTAACATGGCCACATTGGTGAATTCGAACTAGTTAGTTCGAATTAACCCCTTAGTTCAAATAGGGTATTCAAACTTATTAGTTTGAATTAAGGAAGCCCTTAATTCAAACTAACTAAAGCCTAGTAGCCATGGCTTTAGTTAGTTCGAATTAAGGAGGCTTAATTTCGAGCTAACTTGCCAGTGTAGACATAGCCTATGTGCCTTTTCTAATGCCATCCCCAGTGCCTGGAACACTCTCCACACACAAGTCTGCCAATTTATTACCCTCATCCCATTCAAGTCCCTCAAAAAATTCACTCCTGTCATTTCATCTGCAAAAAGGGAAGAGAAACAGAAGTTGCAAAAGCAGCTTACAACCATTGAGACGTACACGACTTACTGATCTGAGTTACCATGCAATTTTATCCTTTTTCCGCCTATATCTCTATTTGCTCCATCCCTTGTTTTGACTGTCTATGACATAATGAACTTCTGCTGCATCATGCTGAAGTTAGCTTGCAAATTGTTCCATTTTATATGGATTTTTAATACCATGTTGCCACCTTAGTATAAGCGCCTTCCAATAGCGCATTAAGCACGTGACTAACATCTGTTCCAATCTGCTTGTTCTGTCACCCCCTTCCCCAGGGAGAGAAGCATGTCCAAGAGATGTTTTTATAGGATTTTACGGGTTTTGTTGTTGTTGGCTTGTTTTCAAATATAGCTGTTGCTATGTAGGAGACGGGAAAGTCAAAGAAATGTGCTTTGCATTTACAGCAGGAAGTGGAGAAACTGGTGATGGTCCTTAGTTCCTGGGATAGTTCATGCCAATTCCATAGTCTTTGACCTAGCCTGGAGATGGTTCTGTCTTCCACATGACCTTTATTCTTATTGTTGAGCATTCCAGCATGCCAGAGGAGCAAAGTTGTCAGCCACGGTCTTCATCTTGGAGCTTTGAGTGATCTTCTAGGTATCCTGGTCCCAGGCCCCAGAGCACTGTGAAGGTAAGGACCAAAAGCTTAAAAATAATTTGAAATTTTATGGGAAGCTAGTGTAGAGAGGAGAGGATAAGTGTTATGTGCTCACAGTAACTTATGTTGCTGAGGTGATAGGTGCAGCATTTTTTATTAGCTGGAGTTTAAGCACTGAAAACATCATGTCCAGGTGTATCACATTGCTGTAGTCCAGCCAAGAGGTGACAAAGGCATAAATAACTGAGGCCAGGTCTTCATACGCCAGGATAGGATGGAGTCTCTTAGGCTACTAATGATGGTAGACAGAGTTACGTGTAACTATTCCAGTGTGAGAGTTTAGTGTCAGCAAGGATCCCGAGTGCTGATAGACAACCCTTCTGAGCAAACACCATGTGTTGAGGAAAAGGATGATGCAATGGTTGTGGCAATAGCCTGCAATTCAGGAACATACATTCAATTATGTTCTCCACCACAGAATTCCTGTGTGACCTTGGGTGACTCACAGAGACCATGTCTATGCTATAAAATTAAGTCAACCTAGTTAAGTCAATGTGTACCCATTACAGTAATTAAACTGCTTTTGCATGTCCACACTAAATCCCTTATGTCGACAATGCATGTTCTCACTAGCAGTGCTTACATTAATGCGAAGAGTAATGCATTGTGGGTAGCTATCCACTAGGCAACTCTCTGTTATCTAACACAGAGTGTTTCATGGGAACAAAGGAGTTGTGCAGAGGTGACTGGAAACATGGGTTCAACATCCCTTGATGCAGTTTTCTCCATCCTGTCATTCAATGGGCAGCCTATTATGTTTTGCACTTCTTTTCAAAGGGCCCAGAAATCCACAAGTCCACCAGCTCTGCAAGAAGCATGGATCCCACAGTGCTCTTCAGTATTGTGACGAGCTTTATGAACACAATGCCTCTGATCCTGCAGTATTTCCAGAGCTGAAAAAGTTGTCATGTGGAATATAATGATTTCTTGCAGGCTACCTTGCTGTGCACCATGAAAGAAACAATTTGAGATTGTTATTGGCATTCATAGAGCAACTACACATGGTGGACCATTGCTTCAAGGCCAAAAAAACAAGTACTACCTCTTACTTGTGGGATTGCATCATTATGCAGGTATGAGATGATAAGCAGTGGTTGCAGAACTTTTGAAAGCAAAACATCATGTTCCTGGAGCTGTGTACAGAGCTTGCCCTAACCCTCCATCTCAGTGGCACCAAACAGAGCTTCACTCACAGTGGAGAAGCAAGTGCTGATCTCTGTATGGAAGTTTGCAACACCAGATTACTACTGATCAGTTTGAAGTTGGAAAATCCACTGTGGGGGTTGTTGTGATAAAAGTATGCAGGGCATTAATCACATGCTGCTATAAAGAACTCTGACTGGGCAATATGCAGGAAATACTGGTTTTGCAACAATGGGGTTCCCTAACTGTGATGGGTTGAGAGATGACACGCATATCCCTATTTTGACACCAAACCACTGTGACTTAGAGTACATCAATGGAAAGGGCTACTGGAGGGATCTCTGGGGTTGGTTCACCAACATAAACTTGCGCTGGTCAGAGAAGATGCATGAGATGTGCATCTTGAAGAACACAGACTTGTACAGAAGTCTGCAAGGTTCTTCCTTTTCAGGGACTTCCTTTCCAGGCCAGAAATTACTATTGGGAACGTTGAAATGCCCACAGTGATGTTGGGAGACCCAGCCTTCTCCTTGCCCCCCTGGTTCATTAAGCCATACACTGGCCACCTCATCAGCAGCAAGGAGCGCTTCAGCAACAGGCAAAACACATGCAGAAGGAGAGTTGACTATGCCCCTGGCTGTTCAAAAGGCCTCTGGTTCTAACTACTCACGAGTTCAGACCTCAGTTTAAAAAAAAAAATACCCCCATGGTCACAGCTGCTTTTGCTGGGCACTTCATAATATAAGTGAAGCAAAACGGGAACAGTCTTCTGCGGAGTTTGAGGTGGAATGACTGTCTGCTGATTTTGACTAGCAGACGCAACCAATTTTGAATTTCTAAGGCAAACTTTGCTTATTCTGGCCATGCCAAGCACCAGTGGGCTTGTCCATGAGGCCGTGGAGTAGGCATTCCGCGGAAAGGGTCAGGATCACCTGCATGTCTCTTAGTCACATTAATTTTGTTTGCTAAGAATCATTCTCCTTCACCAGCTCCACAATAAAAACAGCTGTTCCCATTCCCAGAAAGGAATTTCAAACTTCATCTTTCCAACAGAAAAAAACCCACTACTGTTCACTGAACAAACACAGCTCCAGGAGGCTGCATTATGGCTGGATGGACTGCTCCACTAAATAAATAAAACAGACTCCAGTACAGCCCATATCAACATTTCCAGCTTTAACTTTGGAAACAGGAAA
>ML685809.1:3030578-3042435 GCA_007922175.1 Pelusios castaneus
AAATCTGTTAGTCTTTAAAAGTGCCACAGGACTCTGTTGTCTTTCTATAATTCTATGCACTCTGAAAAATCAGGTTGTAGATATCTCATATTGAACTCCCAAGAGTAGTGAATATTTTTTACCTTAATCTCTCTGTGCCTCAGTTCCTTTTCTATAAAATGAAGATAGTAGCACCGCTTCAGCTCACAGGACTGTTGTGAAAATTAATTAATGATTGTGAAGTAATCAGAATACAGTGATGAGCACCTTAGAAAAGCCCATGAAAAACTTAATCTTGACTTCAGAAAAAGTGTTAAACAGTGCACAGTAAATAAGACCTAGGATCACACACAGAGCAATGGAAAATAAAACATTGAATAACTGTCATTAATTGGGCACCATCCATCATGTGCACTGAATGAGATGGGTCCGGGGGGGGGGGGGGAAGGGCGGAAGATATGCCATCATATAATTAAAGATGATTATACATACAGCACAAGGCAGCCAAATTAAGATAGCACAGATAAGATAGTTTAGGAATTTGTTAACTTTTGAGCATTTAACTTTTGAACTGCAACAATAGTTTGTTAATAATTTTCTAGGTTTCTAAAAAAGCAAAATGAAACAAATTCCATCATGTTGCATCTTATTGACACCCAAATGGGTCATCAACAAGGTTAAAGGCTTTAGATCCAAGGCACAGACTTCTGCCACTCAAGTTAGCAAGTTGCCAGTAAAAATAGTAGGTTGCCATCCTCTGCCTAGACCAGCAATAGTGGGGGGATGAGATACACTTTGCTAATGGGTTTCACCAACATTTGCTGACAGCAGAGGAATAATGACACTCCGAAGTCTTGGTTTCCATTCCGGAGAGAAATGTGTTTTCGGGGGTATAGACTCTTCTGCCCATTTCCCCCAAGCTTGACCCCTTCTGCCCTGTCCGTTCTCCTTCCCGACCATTTGTCCCAGTCCCATTCTCTGCCTAGCCAGCTCCAGTCTCCACTACTCATCTGTCTCATCCCACATCCAGTCTCTTTGCCTATTAAGTGCTATACCCCTGCTACCTATCCCAGTACAGTCTCCTCTACCCTACTCCCATCCAGACTTTTTGCCCAATTATTCTCAGTCCCATGCTCCCAGCTTCTCATACCATCTATGTCTCTTGCCACTGGCCTCCAGGCCTTTCCCCACTTGCCAGTGTCCTCATGCCCACTAGCTCTCTGTCCCAAAACTCCCTCCCCAGTCTCCTCATGCAATTTCCATGTCATGTTTCACTCCTCCACCCGACTCTTTGTCCAACTTTCTCTATGCAACCAGTCCCACTTCTCCCCCACCTCCCCGACCCCCTCACCTTCTTCACCAGGCTCTCTAGTTCTCATTCCCAATCTGCTGGCCTGCACTGTCCCAAGTTCCAAAGGGGTAGCAGTGTTACTCTAGGTCAGCAAAACAAGCAAGAAGTCCTGTGGCACTTTTAAAGACTAAAATTTATTTATCGCATGAGGTTTCATGGGAGAAAATCCCATCTTGTATTTGTTTCACAGGGAAGACAGATTCCTTGCTTTCATTTCAGATGGCCAGACCTGGACCCAACACAGCCCTCTACAGTCCAGAGCTGTAATTACAAGGAAAATCCTATCCAGCCTTGGGCTACACTGTTCTCTGAGAAAGGCAGAATCTTCAGGGAACATAGCTGCCAAAATTAATTATTAGGCACATGCAGATTGTGCTTTCTTACTGGTTTATGATTTGGCCAAATCTCAGCCACTTTTCATGGAGATAGCAAAAGGCACATCTCTGACACAATGGTCACCTCCCCACTAACACACACCAAATTTTAAGCCCCTGCTCCAGCATTAGAAACTTTCAAAGAAAAGGTGTCCTGAGTTTTTTAACATGGGAAAAACACCACATTTTCCTAGCTTGTTTTCAGAAAGAGCTGAACCTTTTTGGTCAAAATTAAAAAGAAGCTTGAGGCAGACACCTGGTATGGAAATTTTAGCTCAAACTATTAAAATTTGGCTAAGTTATATGCCAATGAAAACAGGTTCACACAATGGAAAGTGTCAGGCAGCCTTAATAAGGCCTGGTCTACACTAACAAATTAGGTCAGTTTTAACTACTTTGGGCAGGGTTGTGAAAAATCCATACCCCTGAACAGCATTATTAAAATGACCTAATGTGGACAGCATTAGGTCAAAGGCAGAATTCCTCAGTTGACCTTGAAACTGCCTCTCAGGTAGATGGATTACGCTCGCCAGCCATGCCTACATCTCACACACAAACAAAGCAGGAGGAAGAAAATATCCTTTGAAATGACACTTCAGTGGACGTAGCTGTGAGGTCTTGTCACTTCTGGAAAAGCTGCAGACACAGTGACTAGTACATTCAAGCACTGATCTCCCTCATTGCTATTAGCAGCTGAATTTGAAGTAATATGCAGCATAAAATACCTTTCATAGATTCATAGACTTTAAGGTCAGAAGGGACCAGTACGATCTAGTCTGACCTCCTGCAAAATGCAGGCTGCAAGACCTCACCCACCCACTCCAGCAATAGGCCACCAACCTATGACTGAGGCCTTGTACACACGATCAGATTATCGCGCATTAAAGCTCATTACCGCGCGATAGCAACAACGGCGTACACACGTGCAACAGGGCTCTTGCGCGTTAAGTGCCTTGTTGTCGCGCAATCCAACAACCACTCCGACGAGAGTGGTAACAGCTGTTGCGGATCATATATTGCGCGTTTGAGCTCGTGTGTACGCTTACCGCGCATTGACTGGAGTCCGGAACTGTCCCAGCATTCCCAAGTCGTCCTCTCTGGTCTCCCCCCCCCCACCCGCTCTGTGGCCGTGACGAAACTGTCCCCGCCCTGCCCCGAACTTATTCCCGGGATTTTCAAATTTCAAGTCTGTTTCACTTCCTGCTCTCTTCCTCGTGGAGTGTGTTTGTGCTCCGATCATCAGTAGCAATGGCGGCCCGCCGTGGAAGACGCGCACCCCTTTGGAGCACGGCAGAGGTGCTGGACCTGATCAGCATCTGGGGAGAGTCCGCCGTGCAGGCGCAGCTATGCGGCAGCAGGAGGAATTATGACACATTTGGCATAATTTCTCGGGCCATGTCAGAGAGAGGGCATGATAGAGACACAGTGCAGTGTAGATCAAAGGTGAAGGAGCTCAGAATTACCTATCACCGAGCGAAGGAGGGAAACCGCCGTTCTGGATCAGCGCCTGCAACATGCAGGTACTATAAGGAAATAGAAGCCATCCTCAGCGGGGACCCCACAACCACTGCCAAAAGTCCCGTGGACACTTCAGCCCCTCCTCGTCCGGTGATTGCCAGAGCCGAGCAGGATGAGGACGTTGTTGAGGAGGAGGAGGAGGAGGAGATGGAGGATGACACGGAGGAAAGCGCAACCGCGTGTAGCCAGGAGCTCTTCAGCAGCCCCGCTGAGACGTCCACCCAAGGCTTGAACTGCAGCTTGTTCTCTGAGGCGGCAGAGGGGGGTTCAGGTAAGTTTCTCCTTCATTCAGCTCTGCTCCTGCTAAAATATCATTGTCTGGGGTGGGGGTGCTTGTGGGTCCCCGCTGTGCACGCTATTTACTCTGCATTCATTAGCAGGGCATCAATACAAGCAGTGATTGTAAAATAATCATCTGCATTTAGGTCAGAAAAGGTTTCCTCGATGTACCTCCAGAGCCTAATACTCAGGTTAGATGGGAGAGCGTTTGTGTCTGCGCTCCCAAAGACAGACACTCTGCCTCTCCAGCTGCAAAGCACAGCCCTGGGAACCATGGCAGCACACAGTGCAGCAGCATATGGTCCCGGCCTGCTACCGGCGGCATGTAGGAGATGTATTCTAGATGGAAGGGGCACTCTGAGGAGAGGGATATTGGGTTCCATCTGTGTGCCCTCTTCCGATTCTTAGCCCCCGGTAAGCCGTCTATTAGAATGTACCTTGTCTGCTTCAGCGCAGCGTAGTGTGTTGACCGCCCTGTACCTTCCAGTGGAATGTGCTACTGGAAGGTTACATTGGCTATCTATGCTATGTGTTAACAATGTCTATATTGTTATTTTTGTATTAGAATTGAGCTTCACAAGGCCGGTGTCTACCCCAGCTGACCGAATGAGAAACATTAGGCGGCGTTCTCGAAGAAACAGGGAGGATATGTTTAATGACCTGCTGAAAGCAACACAAGAATCCGCAAGGGAGAATAGAGCCTGGAGAGAGGAATCCCAGCAGAGGAGGCAGAAACACAGGGACGAACTGATAAGCGTCATGAAGGAGCAAACAGAACTGCTAAAGAACATGATAGCTTTGCAGTCCCAGGCGATAAATGTCCGGGCTCCACTCCAGACAGTTCAGCCGTGTATGCCTCCCACACACCGCAGTCCCTCAAAGCATTTCTTTGAAGGCCACCCTCCACCCCGGTACAGGACAACATCCAGCCCCCCCCCCCCCCAAGCTACTTTTACGAGACCCGGAGCTACACCAACCTGTAACCCCACCCCCATCTTTCAGGTTTCAATAAAAACAGTAACAAATACTTTGAAGAATGCATTTATTTATACACATTATTGAAATGATCCTAAGGTGCACCTCATGCGTCATGGAACTTAACTAGGGAAGGGCATCATTGAAATGCTCCCTGAGTGCCTCCCTTATGCGAGCAGCTTCTCCTTGTGCCACCCTAATACTCCTAGTGGCTGGCTGCTCGAATGCTTCCTCGAGGCGCTGTGCCTCCGTAGCCCACGTAGGGGAAAACTTTTCTCCCCTACTTTCACAAATGTTATGGAGGACACAACATGACGCAATCACGGCAGGGATCTGGTCCTCCGCCAAGTCCAGCCTCCCATACAAACAGCGCCAGCGCCCTTTTAAACGGCCGAAGGCACACTCCACAGTCATTCTGCAGCGGCTCAATCGGTAATTGAACCGCTCCTTGCTGCGATCAAGGTTCCCAGTGTAGGGTTTCATGAGCCATGGCATCAGTGGGTATGCTGGGTCTCCGAGGATGACTATGGGCATCTCCACCTCCCCCACTGTTATTTTTTGATCAGGGAAAAAGGTGCCCCCTTGCAGCTTCCGGTACAGACCAGTGTTCCTGAAAATGCGGGCATCATGCACCTTTCCTGACCACCCAGCATTGATGTCCGTAAAACGCCCCTTGTGATCCACGAGTGCTTGCAGCACCATGGAGAAGTAGCCCTTCCTGTTTATGTACTCCGTCGCGAGATGGTCTGGAGCCAAAATAGGGATGTGTGTGCCGTCTATGGCTCCCCCGCAGTTAGGGAATCCCATGGCAGCAAAGCCGTCCACAATCTCTCGAACATTGCCCAATGTCACTGTCCTCCGCAGCAGGATGCGATTGATGGCTTGGCACACTTGTGAGAGGGCTAATCCGACGGTGGTCCTCCCGACTCCAAACTGGTTTGCAACGGACCGATAGCAGTCGGGAGTCGCCATCTTCCATACAGCAATCGCAACACGCTTCTCCACGGTTAGGGCTGACCTCATGTTGGTGTCTTTCCGTCGCAGGGCAGGGGCCAACTCTGAACACAGTTCCAGAAAGGTTGCTTTCCGCATTCGAAAGTTCTGTACCCACTGCTCGTCATCCCACAGCTGCATAACAATGCGATCCCACCACTCAGTGCTCGTCTCTCGCGACCAGAAACGGCGTTGCACCGTGTGCAGATGATCGGTGAAGGAGCTGAGCAACGCGGTGCTGTTGCTCTGCATGGCATCGATCAGCCCCTGCTCCTCGGTGTCCTCATCTGACTCGGAGCTCATTGCGTACTGAGCAACAAGCCGAGATGTATTCAGAATGTTGAAGGCGACAATGGAGATCATAGCAGGATCCATGCTGTCGCTATAGCGATTGATTGCAAGTGGTGCGTTGCGTCACTGCAATGTTGAAAATAGGCGCGAGTTGCTATTGGCAACGAGGAAGACGCTAGGGGAACACAAAGCACCATGGGAAACTGACACTTTACCCATGGCGCTTTGCGTTCCTTTCCTTCATCCCATGATTCATAGCGCCAACTTAGGGGAAAATGGAACGATGGGATAGGTGCCCAGAAGTCATTGCGCTCAACCGCGATAATGCGTGTAATTTTGTTGCGTTGCAGGGAGCAACGTGTGTACGCGTTGTCCCGCAATAAAGGTCACGTGAGTTTTGTAGCGCGATTGCCTTGTTGCGCTTTAATCTGATCGTGTGTACATAGCCTGAGTTATTTACTTCCTTGAATCATGATTTAAGGACTTTAAGATATGAGAACTCACCGGTAGGTGAACCATGCCCTGTGCTACAGAGGCACAGCATACAGTTCTGGGGCAGGCACAGGGAAGTAAATGGTAATCTGAGTTTCAGTGAAAATGGAAGATTTGTAACAAGTTACTCTATACATTTTTCTCCAGATTGTCAAATAGAGTGAAGTGCCCGCCTACTCTCTCCTGTATAGAACAGCCGATATTAGGGTGATTCCCTATTTTATGTTGTTTACTTTGGAAGGTGAATTAATATCAATTCACTCCTTCCTATGGTGCCCCAGCAGCTACTCTGTTTGATTGTTAATTGATCTGATTGTTTGCAGTATTTTCAAGAAAGAGGAGCTCCTTCATGAAGAATTTGCAATGTTTCAGTCAATGTTAAAATTAATAAAATAGAATCGTGGCTTTGGGATTTTTAAATGATCAATCATAGAATCATAGAATAATAGGGTGGGAAGGGACCTCACGAGGTCATCTAGTCCAACCCCCTGCTAAAAGCAGGACCACTCCCACTAAATCATCCTAGCCAGGGCGTTGTCTAACCGGATCTTAAATATCTCCAAAGATAGAGATTCCACCACCTCCCTAGGTAACCCATTCCAATGCTTCACCACCCTCCTAGTGAGAAAGTTTTTCCTAATATCCAACCTTGACCTCCCCAGCTGTAATTTGAAACCATTGCTCCTTGTTCTGTCCTCTGTTACCCTCGAGAACAGCCTAGCTCCCTCCTCTTTGGAGCAACCCTTCAAGTAGTTGAAGGTTGCTATCAAATCTCCCCTCAGTCTTCTCTTCTGTAGACTAAATAAGCCTAGTTCCTTCAGTCTCTCCTCATAAGTTATGTGCCCCAGCATGAGATGCAGTAAGGAAAACTTCTTATACAGAACCCAAGCAAAGCCTCCTATAAGTAAGAAGGGAGATGAGGACATTAATTTTCAGCAGTGACCCTTGCTATCTTCATCTCTTTTACTGAGGAAGCACTTAGGTACTACAAGGATGAGTGCAAGAGAAAACATAAGAACACAAATTATTTCTAAGTGCCAACTTGATGTGGAATTATGGAAGAATGAGTCACTTTGCAGATCAAAAGGTCTGGGAGCTCCTCAGGTTTACAAGAGATATGTATTCAAGATCTAAGCTGAAAACACTGGAGATCAAAGCAGGAACATCAAATACATCTGACCCAGCTGTAATATGACCTCAAGTGCCTTACACTTTTGTCATGTATGCCAAGCCAAATTTCCATTTAAAAACAACCACCTTATTTCAATGGGACGAGACTTCATAAACAAGTATAAATTTCACCATTTCGCTTTGTAAAAGTTATGGATGTCATTTTTAGTTTTTTCATTTCTTTATCCAGGTGGCTGAATATGTTAGAGCTGTTGCTTTTATCCCTAATTCCCACGTTACATTGCCAAGCTAATAAAGAAGGAAGTTTTGCAGAAGCCATCCACTCCTTGTTCAATCATGGGTCATGTCACTGTTGTTCTAAACTGCATTGTCCCCTCAGTGAAAAAGTTGGACAGATCCTTACGGAGTTACCAAATGGATACACTCTGCATAGGTGAATTGACTAACAACATTCATGATTCACTTTTTCTGTTACTAGAAGATTAAAGGGAAATCATCATTGAGAAATTAAATCAAATAAGCTGATTTCATCAGCTAAAACACAAAAAGTTCCTGAATCTTTTACTTCAAGGCCAGTGCTGAAGAAGGACAGACAATATGATTTTCAGGCAGATATGAAAACCAAGTTTTATAACATTGCTTAGCCATGCATGCTGCGGAGTAAGTGTTGACAACAGATCTGTCCAACTACCTAAACTATGACAAGATTCCACAATTGCATCTGAATGGAAGATCAAAAATCAAAATGTGCAATAGATGTGATGTTTCCTTAATTATTAAGCCCTGTTTTGTTTAATGATCAATTAGCAGCATTTCATGGCAAATCATTACATGGGAAGCTGCTGTCTGGAGCTTTCTGAGACAAAATTCCTTTAGATTGGAGTGTGAAGAATTCATATTAGATCAGATCTTCATCTCAGTAACTCTGTATAATTCCACTGAAGTCATGTAGCTACATCATTTTACACCATTGCAGGATCTGACACACCAGTAAACCCCCGATTCTCTAAAGAATCGCAAATTGAAGAATGGTAATCACTTAGTGTTTACTCCAAACTTTTCAGGGATGAGAAATGATGGAGGGTAGAGTGTCCTGAGTTTCTGCACTCATAAGTAAGAAAAACATTGAAGTTCAAAGGGTAAAATTATGCAAATTAAAAACCACAAAATCATGAAATGGTGAATTGAAAAGATTTAATCAAAAATTTCCTTATAGTCGCTGGGCGGGAACTCGTGTAAGAGAGCCGCTGGGTGGGCGGGAGGGTAGCCGTGCGTGCGAGCTAGCTAATCCACAGGCTTATGCACGGCATGGACGTGGATTCAGCTGCTGCGCGCGCATAGCTGTATCAGTTATATGCGCGCGCAGGAGCTGCGTCCACGTCCCACCGTGCATATATACAACTGTGGTTTAGTTATATAGATGATGATTACAGTTTATGTTTTTTCCTTTCCATTAAGTCTAACTAGCTCAAAGGAAAACTAGAAAAAGTTAGATTTCACACATTTCCAAAATGATATTCGACATTGAAAATGCAATCTAACAGATCCAGATAACAAATTAGTCATTAACTGTAGAGTATATAGCAAAATAAAATGCAATACAACGAACAGTATACACAAAGTAAAACTCAGGCATTTCCAAAGAATGAACATTCGGACTGTCTATTCAGCACGAGTAATATTGAGATTCCAATACCCTAAGTTATTAGCAAAGTATATAATGATGTGGCAATTATTGCTAAAGAATTCATATGCAAATTTGATACCATCAATTCAGGTTTGACTAGAGATATTTCCTGGCTTTCTCATTATAATCAGTGATTGTCACCTTTCTCAGCCTCCCTATTTATTGTTCCACTCAGTTTGAATCAATACAACCTGTTTGATTTGCTGAAGTAATCTGATTTTGTGATTACACTTACTTCACTGCATTTATCCCTCCTACCTATACTTTTTCCCCCCCCATTTTCAGGTGTCTGACGAAGTGGGATCTCTCCCATGAAAGCTCATGCAATAAATACATTTGTTAGTCTTTAAAAGTGCCACAAGACTCCTTGTCTGTCTTGCAATTTTAGTTTCACTATTTCCTTCACAGGAGTAATGATAGGAGCTATTTCATATTCTTCGGAAAGAATATGTAAAACTTTTGTCTGGTTTTTCATCTAAAGGATAAAGTTCATTTAATTTAATTTTGGGGAAAAGCTGACAATCCTAGACTATGTTACTAATCAAGCTGACAAATTCTGTGTTTTGTGGGGCTGAAACTATACATGACTCAGTAGATGCAAACACCTGATCCTACATTAGAAAAAGTGGGAGTAACAGCCTTCCTGTGAAGCAAGCTTTGAATAACTATTTTGCAGTGGATTACTCAAACGACTAATAGATTATAAAACACTGAGCACCATTTTTAAGTGCCTTGACTCCAGTAAGATGCCTGCTGCTACAGGAAACAGTAACAGGTGGTTTCAGTTAGGTTTGTAAGTTTATTTAACAAGTTGGTAAACTCACTAAACAAGACCTTAATTGTCTTCTGGAAGCCATTTTTTTCCTGATGACCATTCAGCAAGCACTGGATTAGATTAACATTAAGAGCAACTTTCCAGTGTAGAAGTCTAAAATTGACATGGGTCTGCTTTTCTCCTTGCATATTTTCACCAAATTCTTTTCTCACAGAGTAGATTTCATATCATAGTTTCCCTTAGTTGAAGGAGAAAGAGGAGGAGCATAACAAAGGCAGAAGGTAATTTCCTGTTTTTATTGGTCATAATTTATATCACTTATGCATCACGTGTTTCTCATTTACCTAACCTATTCCTAAACAGTAAAAACAAATAAATCAGAGCTAAATTACATGGGACTATTTCAGACCTAAGATGTATCTACATGCCTCACATTGGCTTCTGTGTATAGCAGCCTCTTAAGAAGCCTGACTGACATGTATGGAATGAGAGGGCTAGTGATGAAAGATCCCACAAATCAAAGAGTCATAGAAATGTAGGACTGGAAGGGACCTCAAGAGGTCATCTAGTGATTCTAGCCCATCTTGTTGCACCGACATCGGACAAAGTATACCTAATCCATTCCTGATAGTTGTTTTTCCTTACTTGTGCTTAAAAGCCCCCATGGAAGTAGATTCCTCAACCTCCTTTGATAACCTGTTTTAGTATTTAACTATCCTTACAGTTAGAAATGTTTTTCTTAATATCTAACCTAAAACTCCCTTGCTGCAGATTAAGTTGATTACTTCTTGTTCTGCCTCCAGTGGACATGGACATGAGCAAAGGAATGTAGCTCCTATTTAAATATGCGCTCTAAAGGGGTAGCTGTGTTAGTCTAGTTCAGCAAAACAAACAAGGAGGCTGGTGGCACTTTTAAAGACTAACACATTTATTTATCGTATGAGTTTTGTGAGAGAAAAATCCTACTTCAGGTGCTTGAAGATGGGGAACTTACAGAATGGGAGCAAAATAAATGTAGGGAAGTGTAAATCATAGGATCAGGTCAGAACGTTACAGCAAATCAAAGCAGTTAGGATTCAAACAGTGGAGGAATAATAGGGATGGAAGGGACCTCACGATGTCATCTAGTCCAACCCGCTGCTAAAAAGCAGGACCACTCCCACTAAATCACCCCAGCCAGGGTTTTGTCCAAAGATGGAGATTCTACCACCTCTTGAGGTAACCCATTCCAATGCTTCACCACCTTCCTAGTGAGAAAGTTTTTCCTAATATCTAACCTCGACCTCCCCAATTGTAATTTGAAACCATTGCTCTTTGTTCTGTCCTCTGTTACCATCGAGAACAGCCTAGCTCCCTCCTCTTTGGAGCAACCCTTCAAGTAGTCGAAGGTTGCTATCAAGTCTCCCCTCAGTCTTCTCTTTTGTAGTCTAAATAAGCCTGTTCCTTCAATCTCTCCTCATAAGTCATGTGCCCCAGCCCCCTAATCATTTTTGTTGCCTTCTGCTAGACTCTTTCTAATTTGTCCACATCCTTTCTGTAGTGGGGAGCCCAAAACTGGACACAGTATTCCAGAGGCGGCCTGACCAGTGTCAAATAGAGGGGAATATCACATCCCTCGATCTGCTGGCAATACTCCTACTGATGCAGCAATTATCAGGGAGGTAGTAGGGAGGGGGGATAAGGAATGCAAAGTTACCTGTTGTAATGGGAAAAGAACCCATAGTCTCTATTCAACCCTGAGCTCACAGAGTCAAACCTGCATATGAATTCCAATTCTGCAGTTTCTCTTTGAAGCTGTGATTTCTTATTCATTTGCCTGAGTAGAGCTATTAACAGATCATTAAGGGAGTGATCAGGAAGATTGAAGTGTTCCCCTATTGGTTTGTTATTTCTTTTATCAGATTTGTGTCCATTTATTCTTTTGCACAGAGATTGTCCAGTTTGTCCAATGAACAAGGCGGGGGAGAGGGGAGGGGAGGGGGAGGTATTTCTGGCATGAGGACATAAATCAC
>ML685809.1:3042445-3117287 GCA_007922175.1 Pelusios castaneus
CAGCAGAAGGCTGTATCTGTGTCCTTCCAAGGGACAACAGAGTTAATCTGTTCTGGGAAGTTTTCCAGAAGTTGGAGGGAAACCCCTGGTAAAACCCTGACAATTCCTGTAGGACAGGACACCCTCTTTCACTTACCATAAGCAGACAAATTGACGATGGAATTACTGATATAGGCCTAGTAAGAATGGAGCAAGACATGTTCTGGTTTATAGTTATTGAACAGAAATTAAATGTGCTTTCTTAGAGTGGGAAAAAACAAAAGTATTTCACCTATTCCTCACTCAATTACTTTGTTCAAGCAAACTAGTTTACAAAGGGAGCTAAACAGGAAAGCATACCTTGATTTTGACTTGTGGAAGGGAAATAAAAATTCAGGGTTTCCTATTTCCATTTCAATATAATGTAAAAGTAGCAACAGAAATATTTTTTGGTTAATCTTAAAGAAATGCAAACATGTTCATTAAACAAGATCTGTCTTCCAGAATGCAGAAAGTTCATTTCACAGAAACTACTAACAAGAAACCACCCTGTTGACCTAGAGCATTTTTCTTTGTAAATGGAACTTTTTAGGGGCCTGTGTAAATTTGATCCAAAAAATAAAATGATTTAGATAATGATGTTTTCAGAGACATTTGACTTCAAAAGCCAGGGAGATTTTCTTTAAACTCAATCAATAAACTCAGAAGAAAAAAAACCCCAAAGCTTTCGTCATTAAAAACACCCATCACCTAGCAAAGCAGGAACCCACTCATAAAAAGGAAAAGGCAAAAGCATATGTGGGATTACAGTCCAAGGCCATCTTTCAATCTGCAAATGATAGTGGAAAGTCCCTAAGTCATTAATAGGAGCAAATGATGTCAAAAGGAACTCAGATGTCTGAAAGGCGGGTATCAGTTTCATTTACAAATCTGAAAGATACATCATAGAATGGAAGAGTTCAGCATATTTCCTTCAGTGGTCTCAGAGTAAAGAGGACTTCAGAAGAGACATAAATTTCAGAGACAAAGAATAAAATCCTCAGATACATTGGAAACAGACAGCTGTATGTGAAAACTGTTAAAAGGCACATGCAGCAAAAAAACGGTTGGAGGACCAGATCTCTTTAGCAGTGTACTCGGGACAAAAAGGCACTTTCTTCTTTTCTCATTGCTTATGACGAAAGAGGCTTTCCTTGCAGTAATCATTGTAATCTGTACAAGGACAGAGGCAGCGCTGAGTGCAGCAGTACCACTCTCTGGCTATGTCTACACTTGTTAATTTAAGTCGACTTAGCATGTCTACACTCAAAAATTAAGTTGATTTAGAGGGCACCCTGCCAAATCGACCTAGAGCATCCACACTGGTCGACTTGTAGGGACTAGGTGGACCTGGGACAGGTCCATGGTGGTGGTGGGGGGGCACCTCTTGCCAAGTGCCGGGGGGGGTTGTGCCAGCCACCCTGGCAGAGAGGGCTAAAGCCCCCTAAGTTCACTTAAAGTTGACCTAGGGCTACTCCACGTCCACACTCGCTAAGTTGACTTTCTAAAGTCGAGTTAGCCAGCAAAGTCGACTTAAAACAAGGTTTAACAAAGTCAACTTTAATTTTCCTTAAGTCGACTTAAGCAAGCTTAAGTCGACAATTTCTAAGTGTAGACGCACCCCTACAGAGCTCAGCTCACGTTTCCAGCCTTTGGGAAAGCATCCACTACCACCACCACCACCCCACACACAGACACCAGAAGAATGGGGCTTACAAAAGGAAATTACTTAAAAAACAAAAAAACCCTCGCTTTTTAAAATAGAGCAAATAAAATGTGAGGACTTATTTAAAAGCAAATCAGAAGAGACAAAACATCCCTAGCACAATTTATTCCACAGATTTGATGTAACGAGTAAGACTAACCATCACAACAGGATAAAATAAGGTCAAAGGCTATCGCCATAAAAAACACAATTTTTTTTAAGAAAAATGTAATCATTCTGATAGTTCCACTTAAATCCTGAGTAAGGCTGAGGAAATCCTCCTTATATATTTATATTTAAGACCCCAGTCACCATGGTATCTAAACATTCCTGATAGGATCCAATTTGTAGCATATAACTCAAGAGTTCCTGAATGTTTCCAAGTGCACAAAATTTCCTCTGGGTAGAACATGAGAGAATAACAGTGGCTTAATGGGTGGATGTCGCACCACGGGATCAGTCAATCAACTCCACTTTCAATTTATGTTCTGTTTAATTGCTGGTTGTCATAGAGCACTTGATGACAAATATCCAGAATTGCCAAATTAGCCTCTGATTTACCACATTGAAACAGTGCATCAAAAATGAAGTGGAAGAACAGTGTTTGTTTTCCTGTATATTTTAAGTGATGTATAGTAGCAGACTGCACTATATACTTCACACCTTTATTTTGTAGTGTTCTAAAGTAAGAGAGCCTCCTCCTTTCTTCCTGATCTTCACTGGAAATCTTACACTTGTGTACACACATCAGCTTCTTCCCCAAAATACTGCTATATTTCCAGCATTCAAAGATCACAATACACTTTACTGAACGACATAAAAGATCTGTGAGCTAAGACAAGATAAACATACAGTAAAAAATTCAGTCAGTCACTGACCCTTATCATTCCTTTTTGTAGCTGTACCTTTTTTTCATACTCAGCTTGTTTGGCTATTAAATGGGTTACCAAAAAGGGTTTAGTGTATTTAAAAAGAGGAAAATAAGTCAATGATTAAAACTTCTTCTTCCAGTTCACATGGACATGTAGACACACACACAAAACAAGGTTGTTAGCCACTGCCACACAGTGTTTCAGTCTAGCCAAATAATTATTGCCAAGAGGAAGCAGAGAGATCTGATTTGCTCTTCTTTCACTGGAAGAAACTGCAATGCAGAGCTGTTTGAAAAAACGTAGGCTGATCGTGAGATTTCAACTGTTTGGCATCCAGCCCCATTTGTACCTTTTCCCTGTTGTTCCATGTATTCAAAAGTAGCACAGTACACAACTGGCAAACCTGATTTATGTCACTGCACACCCGCTGTGGCAGTATTTCTGTTAAGAATGGAGGCCAATTCAGGCTTTAGTGTGTATTAGATAGAGGTCTTAAATTATTAAGACAGGAGCAACTAGGGTCTGTTTAGCATGCTTTCTCGGCCTCATTGGAATAGAATATTTGTGTTCCTTTAAGCTAGAGTTACACAAAGTTTAAGCAAATCATCATTAAAGTTAGTGAACCACAAAATCAATATTTTATCTACTGACAGTGTATAGCATTCCCATTCAAAAATATTATCTGGGCTTTATGTAGCAGACAGATTAATAAATATTGTTCTCTACTATAATTTTTATATAGATCAGCAGACAGCACCACTCCTCAGCTAAAACTTTGAAGCATGTTGTCCTAGTCAGTTCAACTTCTTTCATTCAAGAATCTCGATGTGCTTAACATACACTAAAGAATTAAGACTCAGACTCTTGTGAGAAAGCAGTATGGTCCACATGCAACACTCGGCTACCCCCACGGCAAAGTGTAGACCTGTTCAGCATCATGCAGGATCCAGCCCAGAGGCCTGGTTGCATGATGTATGAGAACCTTCATATGAATTCAAAAATGCAGTTCAGTTTGACCATGTTTATACCTAGGGTAGGCCAGAAAACAAATCATTCACAAAATTTTGAAGTTTGAAATTTTGTTTTCATTCTAAAATGAAGCCAAGCCTTTCAGGGTCTGTCTACACCAGAGGTGGGCAAACTACAGCCCACAGGCCAAGTACAGCCCGTGGGAGCCTTTCATCAAGCCCCCCAGCTGAGCTTGGTCAGAATATGGCAGATGCTACTATCTCCTGGCCTGACCCATCCCCACCCCTCTCCCATCAGCTCTGGGCCCAACAGCACCCTTCTAGAAAGGGTGCGGCAACTACTCCTCCTGCCCAGCCCCATCTGTTCCCCATCACGTGCCCAGCTGCAGCACCCTGGCCAGAGCCCAACAGCTGCTCTCCCCCACCACCACGCGGGCCCAGCAGCACCCTGGCCAAACACGGTGGCTGCCCCCCACTCCCATCCATACCCCTTCCCCTCCCCCTTCACCACATGTGGCCCACCATATAGCAGATGTGGCACTCAGGCCAAAAAGTTTTCTCTCCCTTGGTTTATATTGCTGCTGGGTAGACAGACTTCAGTTGGTAGGGCTCTATGACAAAGTGCCTGGGATGGCCACACTGAGAATGCCACATTCAGGTCAGAGTGCAAGAAATGCAGGAGACATTCCTCAGGAACTAGTGGCTTACCCTATAACTAGATTCACCAAGCCAGTAACAAAGAATTTCTGCAGTACCTCTCCTCATTGGTCACCCAGAAGCCAAACACACTGCCCCTTAGGCATTCTAGCCATTGGCTCCCATTCAGGCAACCCAATCCAACATAGTGAGAGTAACAGAAAACCCATTTCACAGTAGATAAAGTTCATGTTAACCCCAGAGCAATGGACACATTCCCTCAGATCAATATGAACCTCAGATCTTATTCAAATATCACGTTGTCAGTCAATCCTTAGTAAGAAAGGAAAAGAAAAAGTTATAAATAGATCACATACCTATAAATGTTTGCAAAGTCTTTATACAAGATTTGTAGCAATGATGGAACAGACTGCTGGCTTGTAAAGTCTCTCTGGTAACTTCTAAATTGGGAGGCCCTCAATCCATAATTCAAAATACTACTTTTAGTTGTAAATCCACAGTCCAGAGAATTAGGGCAAGACAGAAGCCTTTGTGGGCAAGCAAGAGCAATCACTGCCCATTAGTTGCGATTTATCCTTTAATTGTCACTCTCATATTTAAGAAGTTTTAGTCATCCCATCCAGAAGCAGAAGAAAAAATACTATGTGGTGCATAGGGGCAATCACATAGCCCTGGGCAATTCATTGACATCCCATAGGATAACATTTGCTCATTTAAACCATTCACTGAGTCTTTCTGACAAGCTCATATTTGCAGAAATCAAGGTTGGTTTGTAAATCATTTATGACAGGCTCAAGCTAAGGGACTTTTTAATTGCAGTGTAGATATTTGAGCTTGGACTGGAATTAGAGTTCTGGACCTCCCTTCTCCCCATCCACTCCCCTCAAAAACTTGGGTGACAGGAGTACATTAACTCAGGACTACACTTCTTGGGCAATATATTCCCAATTCAGCCAGCTCCAACCCTATATGAGTTATGAAGAATCCAACACAGTGACCTGCCCAAAAGGAAAGAAATGAGAACAATGAGCATTTGCTGATGGTATGACTGCACAATGTCCTGTGTATGTGGGGAGCCTACACTATGAGCCACTTCTATCCCTCACCTCCTGGCATTTATCTAGGACCACCCCTTAACTTTCAGATTCCATACAACCCTCCTAACTTGAATGAACTTGAACTTGAGGGTCCAAATCCTCAGTGACAACCAGTCCAATTCCCTTCCCAGCTGATAAAACCTATCTGAACCATGTCACCCGCCAAATATTTCCTCAGCCTAACACATCCAGTCACCAAATCCTCCCCCAGAACCATGCTGTGAGTTCCAGAAGTTGGAATGTCTACTCAAAACTCATGGCTAGCCCATGACAGCTGACTTGGGCTCGCAGGGGTCAGGCTAAGAGGCTGTTTAATTACAATGTACATGTTCAAGCTCAGGCTGTAGCCCAAGCTTTTTTTTGGGAGGGGGGTGGGGGAGATGAGGGAGAGAGGTCCAGAACTCCAGCTCCAGCCTAAGCTCAAACATCTACACTGCAATTAAAATGTCTCTTCGCCTGAGCCAGCTGGCACGAGCCATCCATGGGGGTCTAACTTCACTGTAGCCATACCCAGTGTGTCAGAGGGCGTGACACAGAATTTCCTTACACAGGGCCTTTCAAACTCTATAGCTAGCCCTGAGTGGAAGAGCCTGGAATATAACGCAGAAGTCCATGCTCCCAGTGACCTAACGAATACGAGTCGCTGTTAAAGAGGCTTGAGTGTTACTTTTTTTTTCTTGATACCATTGTTTGGGTTTTCATACCTCAGAGACACCAAGAACCTGGGCCAGCTTCATAAGAAATTCAGTTCACATAGTGTAAAAAACTGAATTTTCTAGTCTTCCGTTCTTGGGGAAAGGACCAAAACCAAATGATCAGGGTTATTACAAACATAACCACCATAGTGGGTCAGACCGCTGATCCATTTAGTCCGGCGTCCTGTCTTCCAACACTAGCTGATGTGAAATGTTTCAAAGGGAATGAACAGAACAGGGCAACCAGCAGGTGATCCTTCCCCCATCACCCGGTCCCAGCATCTAGAATCAGAGGCTTATAAATGACAACCTCACCAACAGAACAGGTGGAGATTTTTTAAAAATACATTTTGACCCTTTTAAAACTAGCTTAAATAACTAACATAAGGGTCTTAGCCCAAAATAATCTGAGGCCCATTAACTATGTCTGCACCACAGTTTCCTTGGCTCCTCTCTCCAGAAGTTTTCTGATTTCTCACGATTCCTGGGCCTCTTGTTCCCATCTGCTGACCTGGCATTTCCAGTCACTGGTAGCCCAGCAACCAGAAACAGTAGCTTTTATATTTGCCTGTTTGTCCTTTTCTGAACACAAAGTTGCATCAGCTTAACTAAAAGGTGTTATTTAAAATCCATTTAATTAAATACATGCAAAAAGACTCTTTAATAGACCGAAACCTAATTTATATTGATATAGATTAAATCACTCAGGAACAAGTGTCAAATCAACTGAAATAAGCTATTCTTCAAGAGTGTCCCTATAGGGGTTTGCTACATTGTAGATAAATATTACTTAAATTAAACTGCTACAATTTCTATGCATAGATGGGGCTCCAGCTTTCAAGAAAGGATAGGGGGGGAAAAAAGGCAGGACCATAGCAGCACAGGACTATGTCTACACTTACTAAAATTAGTTCGAATTAGTTAGTTCGAACTAACTAATTTTGGTTAGTTCAAATTAGCTTAATTCGAACTAGAAAAAATTAGTTCGAACTAAGCAAGTGCCATTCATGGTACTTGCTTAGTTCGAATTAGCGATCTCCATTCATTTCAATGGGCCAGTTAGTTCAAACTAAGAAATTAGTTCGAACTAACATGGCCACATTGGTTAATTCAAACTAGTTAGTTCGAATTAACCCTTACTTCTAATACCCTATTCGAAGTTATTAGTTCGAATTAAGGAAGCCCTAGTGTAGCCATGGCTTTAGTTAGTTCAAATTAAGCTTGCCAGTGTGGACATGGGCCAAGTCTCTGTCAACGTATTACCACCAAGATGGACATGGGACTTCACCAACTTGCCAGTGTGGACATGGGACTTCAAGAGGTCATCTAGTCCAGTCCTTGCTCTTAGGGTAGGAAAAAGCATTAGACTGTCCCAACAGGTGTTTGTCTATCCTGCTCCCATAGGCGCCAGGTATTATAGGCCAGGGATGGCTTAGCCCTCCCAAACAGCCAGGTATAGCCCCACTCATGCTCCACGCTGCGGCCCTGCCCCTCCTGCTGTGTTGCTGGATGCTGCAGAAGATTCCCACCCTTGCTCACCCTCTCTGAATGCAGTGGAGCAGGAACAGAGTGAGCCAGCCAATAGTCCGGGCCACTTGCTGCTTGGACCGCCCAGCTGGTGCTCTCAGGTGGCTGGGGCTGCTGACTGAGTCCTGGGGTCACTGGGGCTACTGAGCAAGGATCCAGGCGGCTGGGCATGGCAGGGGCCAGGTGCTCCAGTGTTGCCAGGGTCATCAGCAGGTGCAGCCGGGGCCACGCCCGGTTAGTGGTCCAGGGACACTGGTGGTTGTTTCTGAGGCCACACACAGTTGGCCACCTTGAGGTGGCTGTGGTCAACTACACTGAAGTTGCCTCACTAGGACTTAGGGTGGCTGGGGGCATGCATAGCTGATGATGCCAGGACTGCCCTGTTGAGACTTGGGGCAGCTCAGCTCTGGAGTGGGGATTCTTCAGCTGCAGTAAGGGGGCCATTCTGGGGAGCAGTGAAGGAGGGGCAGAAGGGGCATGGCCATGGGCTAACCCCCGACTCTCCCCCTCCCCAAGGGCAATTCACTCAGTGCCCATGCCTGCTCTTAAAAATCTCCATTGATTCCACTACCTCCCTAGGTTCATTCCCATGCTTAACTACCTTGACAGTCAGGAAGATTTTCCAAATGTCCATTTAAACCACCCTTGCTGCAATTTAAGCCTATTACTTCTTGTTCTATCCTTACATGTTAAGAAAAATTATTTTTCTCCCTCCTCCTTATAACAACCTTTTATAAGTTTTCAAGTATATGTCCCATGTCAGTCTCCTTTTCTCCACATTGTTGATTTTTCAATCTTCACCCATAGGCCATGTTTTCTAGACCTTTAATCATTTTTGTTGCTCTTTTCTGGACTTTCTTCAATTTGTCCACCTCTTTCCTGAAGTGTGGCATTCCAGTGGAGATCTAATCAGTGTGGAGTAGAACAGAAGAATTACTTCTCATGTCTTGCTTACAATCTCCAACTAACACATCCTAGAATGATGTTTACTTTTTTTGCAACAGTGTTATATTTATATTGTTGATTCATATTTAAGATGCTGCAGAAATTGTCCAAAAAAAAAAAAAGGAAAAAATTCTCCTCTTTCACACTCCATTCTTATTCCATTCTCTCAGACTCATACCACCCAAAACAAGAAAACTCAAAAGCAGAAAGAAAATTCAATCTTTAGGGGGCAAAAAAACCCAAAACCCCAAAAAAGCTTTTTAACAAGACAGATCACTCTGTCACATTATGGCTATGACAAAGTCTTTTTCTTTAAAAAAGGAAAGTAAATCCCTCATTCTTCTCTGTAAGCTCACTCACCCCAGTATGTTGGAATTCAGAGTTTGAGATGGATAATAGGGTGTTATTTTTTGCAAGAGCCCCTTGTCTAAATATTATCAGAAAGAACATCCTGGTCTCTCCTCATCAGGGCCAAAAAACCCCCCCGAAAACCCAAACAAAACAAAATCAAACCACACTGGGCCTTAGTCCCATGTAATGACAGCTAAACTAGAAGCTACTCTTATATTAATCCTGTCCTAACCAACACAACTACGCTAGCAATTATTAACCATGTTGCTTAGTTAACCCTCTCCTGTCCTGGTCAATCAGGATCCTGCTGCAGACACCAACCTATTAACCTTCACGTCCACCTCCCCATGGTTCCCCTAACCCATACTTCATCTGACTTTGCCACGTAGGCACGTACCACCTCTCCCTGTACTTGTAACTGGCCTCAAAACTGTCAATGAGCAAGTCCAGCAGGGAGGATATGGGCTACTAGAAGCAGGGTGATCTAGGCAGGCTCTGCAAAGTGGGGAGGGGAGGGAAGAAGGAGCCCCGGTGCAGGAGCTAACATCACAGAAGTCATGTAATGCTAGCTGGCCACCACTCAGGTTTGACCTAGCCACTCCATCATGCTGGCAGGGTGACTGGGCCAAACCTAGGCAGCACTGAGACCCCATGCACCATGTCATGATACCCTCCAATTTGGCCCAGCCACCGCCTTGTCATGACAGAGAAGAGCCAGTCCAAATCGGAATGAGTGACATTGTAACATGGTAGATGGGGTCACAACACGGCTCAGGTTTGGCTCACCATGGACTGGTGCCCTAGACATGTGCCTAGTTCAGCTATCCATTAAGCCAGCCCCAACTACAATGTCAGTTTAGCCAAAACCCATTTAAATCAATGGAGATTCCTAGACCACATCCGTATTGCTGCTGGGAGTGAGTCTAGCTGCGTGGGTAGAGAAACGTGTGCTAACAGGGCCCAAGACAGTGCATGGAAAATAGCAATTGGACATTGCAGCTGGGGCAACAGGTTGGGCTGGCAAGCTCTTGGGTCACACTCGGGTGACTAGCCCAGGGGTTAAAGTAAGGGGGAAACGCACCAGAAGGCAGTTGTGGGGCCCACAAATTTGAGAGGCCAGAGTTCCAGGGCCTCTAAAAATAGAAAAATCCAGTGGAATGCATGTTCTGCCCTGGCTCCTGGCAGGTCCTACACCCCACCGTTGTTAATCACAATACTTATTGTGTTATGCAGTGTTTGCTAGTTTGTGACAATAATTGCTATAGACAAATGCCATATAAAGTTATAAATATTTTTATGGAGCAATAGCCGATGCATGTGGTACTGAGAAGTGGTTGCAAATGCTTACCTGGGCTGGGGCCCACACATGCATGAAGGGGCCCAGACAATACGGGAAGGGGGCCCAGATATTAGGAGGGTTCTGGGGCCCATCAAATTATACTTTAACCACTGGACTAGCCCAAATCTTTGCTAAAACAACAACATCCACACTGATATTTTAACGCATTAGCTCAAGCCTGTTAGGGCAAGTCTGTTTAGATGTGCTGGGAAGCTCACTCCCAGGTGCAGTGTAGACACACCACAGGAGTCACCATTGATGTCAGTGGGCTTTGGCTCAAGCCTTAAATCAATGTTGCAGTCAGGGCATATTAACGCACAGGTACTATGCAGAGATGCGGATTAACACATATTGAACCTGGGCGAGACAGAGGCACTTTTGTAAGCATTTGTGGAGCTTTTTGATTAGTTGCTAGATGGTCAGAATTAGGATAGTAAGTCCCTCTCTCTAAGAGAAAGCCCTGATGATGAAAGATCTGGCAGTGAAAAAACAAACAAGGCAACTAAAGGTTAAAAAGAAATATGAGGCCCAATCTTGAGAGCTGCTAAAATCAGTGGGCTTTGTAGGAGCTCAGAATCACATAGGATTGGGCACACAGACCCAAGTCTTTTACATATAAATCTCAGATGCATTAGCACAAACGGCCAGGAATGAAAACTGCAAAAATAAAGAGACCACAGCTCTCTGAATTAAAAAAGCCCCAATAACCCTAAAAATCTATACAACAAGCATAAACACTGACGACTCTGGATGGCAGCTAGAAGACTGATTGGTAGCACATTATTGTGACTCCAGGGAGAGGCTGAAAGGGACAATGATGATACCCTCAAAGTTTCTATAGGCTAGATGACTGTAAAAAGAGCTTCAGCACCTTTTTGGAAAGTTGTTCTTAAGGAAGGCTGCAAGGATAAGTACTGCAACATATTTTAAGGTTTGTTCATTACTATCTCTAAGAAATTCACTAAAAGATATGCAGCCCTATCCATACATGACTCTTTCCTGTTCTTTAATACACATTACATGCAATTTATTTGAATGTCTAAATCACACAAAGCAGTTTGTCTCCAGCACCACTATTCCATTTTCATATAGTGCTTCTTGTTTTTCTTTAATTACCAGAAATGTACAGCAATGTTTAAAAGGGAGAATTCCCCCACAGCCTAATAGCACACAATAATGAAACTAAGCAGCTGGGAATTCTGTGGTGGTATGGACTCAAAATCTTAACAGTAGCCTCTTACCAGACCAGGACTTCATTTGGCTACTCTGTTAATGAGCGGAGGTCCCATTCTCCCCTGCTCGTGTTAAGTTTCATAGTGTTGTAGTTCAACCATTCCCTACAGGTTATAAAGTAGGCCTTTACTGCAGTGATGTGTAACCTTCGGGTGGGCTAAATTCATTTAGTTGCCCTTCTCCAGTGCCCCACAGAAATCAATCCCAACCCCTATGGGGAAAGCAGCTGGAGACCCAGGGTCCAGTCTGTACAGGACTCACGGCGAAGCTTGCTCAGAGCTACACTCACACATTAAAATACTACTAAAAACAAACATAACAATGAACTTTATTAACTACTAACTAAATGAACCTTATCCTAAGAAAACAAACTACAATTAACCAAGAACAATCCCTTGCATGAAAGATACCCAAGAGTCCCAAAGTCTGTGTGGAGTTCACCCAACTCTCAGCTACAGTCTCTGTTCCAGTGTGGAAGCTTGAGTGACAAGAAATAGCTGTCCTCTTCTTTCTTTGCTGGGATCTTCTGTAGCATTACATGCAGGCTTTCTCTTCTCCTCTGCAACCAGCCCTCAGTCCCATATGCATGCCTGCAAGGTCTGTCACAAATGACTCCTTTACATTGAGAAAACATCTTGTTCACTCCTGGCTCAGCTCCTCTCCAGAACACTGAGCACATGGCCTCCCCTCAAGGCAGCTCCTGCCTGCTGTCTGCTCAGGCTGCTGCTCTCCAGTCATCTGACTGACAACATCATATCACACCAGCAGGGTACACTGTGGAGCATGCTCAAATTGCTACCACTCCCTGCTTCTGGAAGTTTCCAGTTGTGGGTCGCTAATCTGCCCAACAACAGTAACCCACCCTCAGCAGGTCTCTCAGAGATAGCCTTTTCAGGCATATGGGTTACAGATGCACAGGATGGGAAATCTGCACATCCTTCGTCTCATATTCTGTGCAGAAGGGGCTAAATCCTGTTCTAGTTAAAATCAGTGGGCAAAACTCAGATTAGTGGGAGCAAGATCAGGCCCAGTTCCATCATAGTACAATGCAAGCTATTATAGGACAGTCCGATCTGTGACTTGCAAGTTATGTCTGTTCCAAGGGATTGGATGTCTGGGAATCATGGAGGGGGGGGGGGAGGGGAAGCTACAGCTGGAACCATGCCTGTAGGCACTTCAGGGCATGACGGCAAGGAAGAAACATGGAGCTGGGAATGGAGAGGGTGCAGACTGAAAAGCCGTTAGGAGAAAAGTGGAAGGGACAAGCGGCTGCAGATGAAATCAGGAGGAATTTTGCTATTTGCAGTTGTCAGAGAGCCACTAAGAGAAAGTATTGTGTGTATAGCTTACTCAACAGCACAAGACATATTGAAAATCAATTTGGTTTGGAAGCTATTCTTTGAGATCTGTTCTTCCTGTACTTGAAAATGTTTGTCCAGCACTTTGAAGATGCAAGGATCATCTTCATATAATAATTTAGTCAGCATTTGGAAATAGAGAGGAACAAAAATCCTTTTACTCAATGATTTCACCTTTAGTCAAGATTCCAAAAAATGGCTTCTAATTTAACAGGATTGACTGTGTCTGAGCACACTTTTCTGTAAAATATCCTCAGGTCCCTGCTAACAGAAGTAAATATTTTACAAAATCCTTAATCACTTGTTGTCACAACCAGGCAGTCAGTCTTAGTGGTGAGAGCAGGAGTTGGATCAGGTATCAGAGTCCAAGACAGGCCGGAGGATGCACTGAGAGTCAGGCATCAGGCAGGGTCAGGTTACCAGGAGATCAGGGTAAGTCACCAGGTTACAGATATCAAACAGCAAAGCCAAGGACGAACCAAGCTTAGAAGCCAGAGTCTACTAGGGTCTATCACAAGCAGAGTCTGAAGTAGAGACAAGCAAACAATCTCTGATTTTACTCAGACAACTAGTCTTTGTGGCTCCCGGGTTTGTATACTGGTATTTACCAATCAGAGGGGTTGTGAGGGACTGCCACTGCGGTCCTACTGTCTGGTACTTCCTGCCAAACGCAGCATCACAGGATCGCCTAAAGGTTCCCATAGTGATGCAGTGCCAGCTTCCAGCCCTTCAGGTTCAAATGCTTTTCACCAAAGCATGAGATTAAATCAACTTTGTGAAGATGGATATTCCTTTACACATCTTCTCAAGATTAAAAAAAAAAAAAAAAAAAAAAGACTTTTGCTAAGAAGTAAGGACATTCTGGTCTGCTGTTAATGCTATTTTCTAGCATGTTTTGTTTATAGGAAAAAGGAAACATGAAGTTTCCATGGGGAGGGGAGAGTGTATGTTTCGCATGTTGTATTTTGTCATCTATTTTGTGCATCTATTTTATTAGTGCTGTGGGAATGCAGCAAGTTGTTGATTCCCTGTGTATGCTCCAGCTATGAACATATGATCAGTCCTTGTATAATCAGAAGGAACTTTTTCCTCCATGCCTGCATTTGCTCACATTCTTGCCAAAAACACCCTATCACATGTTCTTACAAAACCCACATTAATCCTCAATTTGGTTTGAACTCATACGAGATACAGACCCTCATGATATGCATACAGTAGGCCAAGTTCAGGGTTCACTGTTCATAGGCATTTCTATGGAATTGTCACTATAGCATTTTAGCATTTCTCACAAATATCTGTGAATTAAATTGCACCAGTAGCACCAGGGCTGTTGTTGTGATGGTACTCAAGGGTACTGAGTACCGACACCGTTTGTTTTTTTTTTTAAAAATGATATTCAGGGGTACCGAGAACCAGCACCTTTTTTCACAGCAATGCAGCCCTGGAAGGAGTTTGAGGCTTTCCCAGGACCCTAGAAACAGCACCTAACTGCGTTTACAGTATTGCACATTCTCTCTTTCTTTCACTTGTAAACACAGAGACTAAGAATAAAGTATGTCATTTCCATTTTATCACTGGCAGAGACAGAATATCCTGATCCTCTGATAAATGCTTCTCCTACCCCAGGGAATAGGCAGAGTTTTTCACAGGGTGAGTATTTCCTGGAACTATTTAACCAAGTTCAGAAGTAAACAAATTTCCCATGAAAGTTTATTCAAGTGCTATTCAAGGAACATTAACTCTTGTAATTGCATCTTTCCAATACTATACTCCTTACTCATATAAACACTGTGTTCTCATTTTACAGTGTGGAAAGCCCAAATATTATCACAGTAACAGCTTAAGCCAATAGCCAAATTGCAACATGATTGATGATGACTTCCCTCGTAAATATTCTATTCTGAGTGTAATAGAAGATATCTTCAAAAAGTAGTCTGTTTATAGGCTGACTACTATGAAACTGGCAGCCTTTTACATTGCTGTTAACAATCACATAAATTCACACCTTGTCCGGGATTTGGAGCGTGTCCTCGGAGATAGTTGAATTCAATGGCAAAGAATCTTTCCCATGGATATGTGTTGCCCTAGACTGAACTGCTTGCCGCCTTAAACCAACGTGCAACAGAATGTCTCTTTTACACTGCTGTAAGAAACTTCGCACTGCTGGTAATTTAGTCCTCACGCTAAAAGCAGTTGTACATGAGCTTAATGTTAACCATATGAGTAGTCTTACTGAAGCCACTAGCACAATTACAGTCTTAAAGTTAAGAATATGTGTTGCTATTTGCAGAAGGCCATAGCTTGGTACAAATGAATACTACAGCTACTGGCCGCATGAGTTCTGCAATCTGACTCACAAACGCATGCAAGACTATGCTTAAGTCATACTGAAGCATAAAGATAACAATTTGTGCTTTACCTAAAAGGAATGAATATAAGCATGCATTTGCCTCCTATTAGTTAATACACAGGGCAGGAAGAGTCAATATAAAGAGACATCATAGAGATTTCACATTTTAAACAATATATCTTCTCCTCCTAAGCTGCATGTGAATGGAGTTTGAAACGACCAATGATGATACTTTGCATTTCTATAGTATTGTTCTGGGCAGCCACAGAAATAGCACATGCAAGATTAAGATTAACATACTAGACACAGATATTTAATGAACAGGTTTAGAACAATGAAATCCCTCCTAAGTAATAAGAGAATGATCTCACCTTCCCTGTGCAACAAGAACACTCAGTCTTGTGTGTGTTTCAGCCCCCAATTCCCTCCTTGCCAATCCCTGATCTTTCAAACTATTAAATCAGGGAAGAATGAAAAATATGCCACTCACAATGTAACAATCATACTTTTTGCCCCACCACATTACTGTCTATAGAAAGTTTTGAAAGGAGGAAATGGTTAACTAATTGTCACAGTATCAAAGCAAGAGCTACAGTAGAAAACAATGTTATTCTGTTCTTAACGAACCACCAGCTTCCATTATACTACATCTGGCACAGATAGTGTTGGGCTGCAAATTGACCATCAAAGTGATTCCATTAGTTTTGGAGCTTTAATCATTGTGGGACCTCCAGATGTGCCTATAAGAATAATGAATTGTTTCCAGGTGCCATTGGTTACCTCAGCCCTCTGCTTCTCTGCCAATTTGTAGAGATGAAACATCTGTGAGCAGTAAGAATGGACTTGATGCTGGGTGCAATCAGCTGATGGAGAGGGAGACTTGGAAAAATAGAGGAGTGTAGAGGGCAAATGTTCATATGCTTAATAAAATAAGTTGAGCCAAGCAGTATACAAATACTAGTTGTATGAGATGTTTTAAGTGCTGATGTGTTATTTATACTTGTTGACAAAATATTAGAGAGAAATGAATTGTGTTTGTAAATGTGTGTATGAATTGTTAGCTTGTATGAGAATGGAGAGTCAGAGGTATGTAAATAATGATTGGCCTATTTTTCTGATGTGTGATTTGTTATCCTTTTGATAAGGATTACAGTACATTTAGATGTATTTAATCCTGCCTCAGCCTAGACTATACATATGATTTCCCATCTTTTTTATGTATTTCTATTAGGTCACATGACTATCACCAACTGAATCCTGTAGATTTAAATCAGTTCATACTAAGAACTATGTAAGTTAATTGGCAGGAATTTAACTATAGTAATCTATGGCCTCAATCCTGCAAATGCTCATGCCTATGCTTCACTTTATGCCTCTGAGTGATGCTACTGACTTCAACGAGACTTGCATATTTACATACCACAATCATGGTATCTTATCTGATGACTAGGGCAGACTTTTAACATTGTACTTAGGAATGTTTTTATATTCTAAATGTTGGTTTTACCTTACGGTGAGTGAGAGATCTCTCCTATAGACTAGCATTAAATGTTTAAAAAAACCCCTTCTCCCCCTTCCTCTAGTAATATTGTTCACATTTCAAACAGCGGCTCAGGCTCCGGAATACAACCGCTAACTGTGGTTGTAGCAGTTTAAGAGCACCCTCTACTGGTTTAAAATAAAAACTGTCTGTTACAGTACAATGTTCTCAACAAGTGACATGTGCAATGCTTCTTTTCCCCTACAGTTGGAGCATTGCTGTACATCTTTGGAGAGGGGTACAATTGCTAAGTAGTCATAGTTATCTATGCAGAGCAAGGGAATTCCTCCAGCAACACCAAACTGTTCCTGCTTCTGTTAGAGTTCTCTCTCCTTCCACAAGATGACTCCCAGTTATAATTTCCATGCTTGTCCTGTCTTCTACTTTTTCAAATACTATCGGAATTGCTCCAACCCCATTGTATGTGTTTTAGGAGGCACTCTGTTGGCCCCTTGGGTTTGAATAGCATGCAGTAGATTGTTTTGGGGCTGAAAGCTCATACTTTAATTGTTGCTTTTTAATCTCTCTCTACACTATGCATTGATCACCTTTCTCCCCGCTCTGTCTCATGTTACCATGAAGCTGAAACTAAAGATTCATGTTTGGTACAAGTGGGTATGTTGATTGCTGGAGAAAGTACAGGAGATTAGCTTTGTATTCAAACAATTGTACAATCACAGTTTAAATATAGCTGAGACTCACCTTTGCTACTGTATCTTGCCCAAACCTCCAAATATGCTTGTGAGATGTTTTTAACAATTCTCCCTAGGTTGGCAGTAAGGATGGAGTTAAGACTTCCATGACAGTTGCCATGCTTTATATTCTTTACATGGGATGTGCCAAGAAGGCCACTACTCCTTTATATTTCCAAAATGGGATGCACCTGGCTATCTGGTATTGTAATTGTGTGGGCTTAAGTAATGTGGGACACATAGGGCTTTGATAGTGTTTTTAGATAATGGCTTTCATGCTTTCTTTCCTTCGACAGCTAGTGTTCATGCTCAGGTACTACATGGGCTTTGTCTCCTGGATTCCTGAGGAATTGGTATGTGCACAAAAGTCAATGCTAAGGTCCTCCCAGCAACACAAAATTAAAAATGGCCATAGAGCTTTCATCAAACCATTTTAAAAAACATCCTCTGGGAAGAAGATCAAACTCAGAAAGCTCCAGCTGAGTTGGAGAACTTTCTGAAAAGCTAATGAATGATGAGTGACATGGATGGTTATCACTAAAGCCATTTTAAAACCTACTTTGCATTTCAGTAAGTGGTATTTTCCTTAAAACCTCAACAGCTGGAGTCGTGATAGATGAAAATGTCAGCTTTTTTGTTAAGTCCCTCTCCACATTTGGCAGAGGGGAAAAGTGAATCTGAGTGTCTCAGATCCTGAGGAGCGTGCTACCCCCTAAGTTTGTTGTAAGGGAGGCTACTGTCACAAGCACCTATGTCCAAGAGAGGGCTGAGAAACCCAAATGAAGATAGATGCTCTGGCATGTGGGCTTGTGCCTAAGTCCCTGTGAGAAATGGGGCTTAGGACACACTCATCTGGGTGACTGGCTGGTGAGACTTGCCCACGTGCTCAGGGTTTAATGGATCACCATAGTTGGGGTTAGGAAAGAATTTTCCCCCAGGGCAGATTGGCTAGGGTGCTGGGGGTTTTTCACCTTCCTCTGTAGCATTGGGACTAGCTCACTTGCTGGTGGATTCTCTGTATCTTAAAGTCTTTAAAGTCTTCAAATCATGATTTAATAACTCATCATTGGTTAGAAGCTTATTGCAAGAGTGGGTGGGTGAAGTTTTGTGGCCTGCATTGTGCAGCAAGTCAGACTAGATCATCATACTGGTCCCTTCTAACCTTGGAGTCTATGAATCTCTTCAGCATTTCCTATGGCTAGTTTACATCCTTGTTACTTTCATGGATCCTCTTTTATGCCTTTGTCTCTCCCAGTGCATTGTATAAAGGCCTGAGGTGCCTAATAAGGGCTCTCAATACCACTGGATGGCAAGGTGCGTAAAATTAGTATTGTAATGCTTAAGTTCCTTGGAGGTTGTATCCCACAATAATCTAAAAGGCCCCTTCCATTTTTGATTATACTGTTGACTCACTTTTACTAATGGAAGAAAAACCTGCTTTCCCACCCTTTAAACATCCTTTAAAGCTGTTCAGAGGCTTATCCGTGTTCTATGGGGGTGGGTGGGTTGTTTGAAATTTATTAACCAGAAACTCTCAGAATATTTCTTATCCATCTTCTATATTACTGGAAGAAAGAGTTGTCACATACACTGTAATCTCCCTGGAACAGGAAGTGTCTTCTTTCCTTATCCATGTAGTACTTAAGTACTATGAATTTCAATTTTTGAATAAATCCCTCATCACTACTGTGACACAAATAATTTATACTTTTTTTTTTTTTGCAACTGATGCAAGATGAAGGTGCTTGATTTGGGGCATCCTGTCATTGCCTAGAGATAAGTGTACCAAAAAGTAAACTTACAGCACAAGCTGTATAGTAACAGTAGATAAGAGCCCATGTACATCAAACCAGGGAGGTTTGTATATATAACATAACACTCAATCACAAGCACCATGTTTTTACTGAATATATAGAGGAATGATTATGTAGGCCTGATGTAATTAACAGTAGGTATTTTAGGACCTGGCTAATATGACCATAAGGGCATCCTAGTGCCACAGTGCATGGGGCTCACTAGTATTAGGTAATGAGGTGAACACCAACTCACTCTTGGTTTAATCTGTCTCTAAAAGACACCATGTAGTATGTCTTTGGAAAACTAATAATTCACTGATCCTTAATATTCTAGTGTGATGTCTAGGTACAGGTTGCATTAAGAATTATGGATAAATGCTGGAATGATAGCTAAAATATGTTTAAGCCAGGCATGTCAGGGGAGTTGGTACACCAGTCAGCCTTAGACAAAGGAATGTTTGCTTCTCTGACCAGCTAGGTCATCATCAGGCAGACACAATGAAAGTCTATATACATATTAGATAAACAAAATTCTCATGCTCAGAAGTGTGGGAGACTGCAATGTCCATGTCACACTGTATGGAGTGGCTCATGACTGAGTTCCACTTCCAACCTCAGGACAGACTGGCAACGAGCAGGGGAGACACTAGTATTAAGTAATGAGGTGAACACCAACTCACTCTTGGTTTAATCTGTCTCTAAAAGCAGGAGAGACAGCCCAAGTTGGTGGTGTATTCTATCAGACTTCATCAGTCCACTAACAAATGTGAAGTGTTGAAGTTACTTTAAAATATACTTTGTTTCTGGATGATCTTACTTTGTCACCTGGCTTTAGCTATTGTTCCTGCACACATTTTGTACAAATTGCTCCAACACTGACTTCTCTTCCTTTAGTCAAGCCCCCCTTAGTTTGTCTGACATTTTGAAATTAGCATAGCAGCCGATTATGGCATTTCCCCTCCCAAATCCTCTCGCCTTCTTTTCACTGTTGCCAACCCTCCACCCTGCCTGAGATTAAGGCCCACAGGTTGAGTCATCTTTACTACTCTCCCATCCCACCTTCTCCCCAATCCAAGCAACATCCACTAACTCCCATCCCTAAGATCCTTTTCCTTCTGTTGCTGCAGTTAGTGCTCTTGCTGAGGATTTAATTGTCCTAGTTTTATTACTATGACCACCACCTTCCTTCTCAGACTGCTTGATCTGTCACACCTAAGTTTATCTTCCTTGCTCATTGCTCTAATCAGTCTTGATTTTGTCCAATGTATCGAGTTTTGACTTGAAAGCTTTTGAGGCACTCAGTGAGCTTAGGATGAACCTCCCATCTAAGTGAAGTTTATTGTGCAGCTCTACTTCCTTCACTTTTTCTATCCATTTCCCCCTACTGTTCCCTCATTAGACTACAACTTATTTCATTTTGCTTATAGGGGTAAACAGCTATTGATGCATTTCTAAGACTCATAGTAGAAGTAGTGCTGATGCTCTAGAAATCTACTGGTTGAGCCTGTTTTCCCCCAAAGCAGGCAGTGGTATGTACTACCTAACTTTTAAAAGCTTCACATTTATGGTAAAAAAAAAAAAAATATAAAGAAACATTAGCTTCATGTGCTGAGTTTTAGGATATAAATTGTTACCACTATTTTGAAGATACTGGTCACGCTCATTGCTAAAGATGATTTTTATATCTATGGGTTGTTAGAATAGTTCAGATACTTACATACTTAAGCCATATTTGGAGCAATTTACTAAAGACAACTGCCAAAGGAAGAATAAATACTAATATTAGTTTCAAATATAAATCGTTACTTTGTCACTAGCAAAATGCTAACATACTGTACACGATACAGATAGCAGCAAAGAAGTTACTAGTTTGCCTGTGCGGTATCTAGTGAAAGCAAATATTTCTATTTATTTCAAAGAGATAGCTGCTGCCAACTCTGAGCTCTTTAGTACAGGGACCATGCCTTATGCAGGTGTAACATAATAGAATGCAACAATTGATGTCATTGCATACTTTAGCAGACAGTTGAACTCTTCTGGTTTGGCAGACCTCTTTCTGAAGGAACATGCCACTAAATTTGCTCAGAGTTCTTTTCTCCATTACTGAAGGTGTGAAGTAATTTGTCTATTTTCCCTGGTAGCTTACATTTAGGGTAGGATATACAGGTATTCTACAATTTAAGACACACTACTCAAAATAAATCTTTATTGAATGAAGTATTAGGCATTCAGCTTTCATTTAAGAGGAGAGTTTGTAAAAGTGTCTTTTTGGATGTTTTTAAAAGCCACATTCTAGTATAGAAAAGATATTCACATGTCAGAAGTCCCCAGGTCAGTCCACTGTTTTTGAACAGTAAAGTTTGGAACACACTTAAGCCCCTCTAAAGGATGATCATTCCTAGTAGATGCTCGAATGAGAAATAGTTGGTTTAGTAAAACTTTTTTTAATCAACTATACCAAATCAAAACAAATTCTGTACTTTTATCCACCTACAGTGAGGTTTCTAAGTTTGAGGTCCTTCTTCCCCCCCCCACCCCCCCCACAACTGTATAAAAGTGGCATTTACTTAAGTGAATGAAAAAAATGCAGCTGAGAGGGCAATTCATCACTATTAGTTTCCAAAATAATCATACTGGCCACCTGCATATTCCACAGTATATCAGGTAAATAGCACTTCAGTCCAATAACTTAAGATGTAGATATCAATTTCTTGCTTTGGAATGCAGATCATAAATCCTCATGCTCAGCAGATGGAGGTGCAGTTGCTAATGTCTCTACTTCTCCTGTGAAAGGTAAGTATCCCAGTTAAAATAAAGCCTCTAATTATATTTTAGAATTATATCACCATAGTTGTCACCTTTTAACTCTGAGAACTTGCTGTGGTAAAGAGAAACTACCCCAGAGCAATCAAGCAAGAAAAAACCATCATGAGTCAAGTCATCCTGGGAAGCTGATTGATAGCATTAGTCTCCTAGTCTTAGCTTTATAAATTAGTTCCTGTCTACAGAGCCAGTGTTCCTATAATCAAGTATGTTTGAAAGGAATTAATTAGAATTCACTTATAACAGGAGCAGCCACTACAGCAGCAGTATAGCTGTTTCTATTTCAAGCCTTTGTTTTCAGTATCTTATAATTTTGAAATGTAAGTTACGTCTAAGAACAACAAATTCAGGCATTTTGAGAACAAAGACACCCTCTTCCAATTAAAACAAAGAACTGTTAAGGGACCTATATCCCAAACAGCTGTGTAGGAGAGAGACACTTAACAGGGAAATAACTTTTAAGAGGAAGTGCCTTTTGAACATTCAGATGACATTTAATCTGAATTATAACCTTACCACTTCACACGGTGAACCTGCAACACATCTGTATTCTGTTAGACTCAGAAAGCATGATCCAAAGCCCATTGAAATAAATGGGACTATTTTTTATTTTAGTGGGTCCAGACCAATGACCATCACCACCTACTTTGACTGTCATCTCCCCCGTATAACCGGCCACTTATTTTCATTCACTCATGCTGGCAGCAACTTAGTAACTTGATCAGATTGGAGCATCTTTCAAATGACAAAAAATTGCCATACCCCTTAGTGATCTGTTCCAATGGTTAATTTCCTTGACGTAAAAAATTTGAACATTATTGTGGAAGTTTCTAGCTACAACTTCAAACCATTAGGTCTAGTCATGTCTTTGTTTGCCAAAATGAAGAGCTGTCAGGTATATCCTTTCCTTATTTGGGTATTTCCAGAATGATTAAGTTCTCCCATAGCCTTCTCTTTAAACTTCATGGATTGAACTCCTTAAATCTTTCACTGTAAGGTGTTTTCTCCAGACTACAGGTTCTAGTAGCTCTTTTCTGAAGCCCCTTCAATTTAGATGTATGAAAAACCCTAGTCTGAATTTTTTTTTTTTTTGGACCTCTTACACAAGAGGGGCTTTCCCCCAAGGACATCTAAGAAAGCGGTTCTCAACCACTGTGTCGAGACACATTACTGTGTTGCCACACAGTGGTAAGTGTCTCGCAGAAAGCTGGGGAGATGGCTGGGTTTGGCTTGTGGGGTGGGGGTGGGGATGGCCTAATGTATCTGTAAGGTGGCAATATGATGCCAAGCATATCACAACCCACAAAAGGTTGAGATTCACTTCTCTAAGGTATAGAGAACAGAGAATTATGGTGGAGTCTAGCCAAGTAGTTCTATATCAAAGTTACAGACCGAGTACATTTAAAAAAAAATTCACTCCATATTATTAAGAGGAATTCCTGTTATGATATCAAGCACTCAGGTCAGGAAGTGAGAAGCTTCAGGCAGACTTATTTCCCATCTGCCCTGCCCTTGTCTTCAGCCATTATCATAAATCTTTAGTCACACAGTCATACCTTTTCTCAAACCAATTTTTTCTACAACCTTAGAAAGATGAAGTGCATAGCAAACCACAATTAAAACTACCTATTATGTTTGCAATAGACTAGTTAATCTGTTGGTATAAATTTGCAGCTAAATCAGTTACATAGTTAACTGCCTTATCCACTAAACTGTAAACCTGCTTCTGGTTGAAAAGAAAAGTACAGCACAGAAATGACAAAAATATAAGCAATAAAAGGGAAGTTATATCAAAAAGAAAGTGGTCCAATAAAATTAATATGGATACATTCCATCTGGGAATGCATCCTCTACCCATAAACTTAAAATTAAAGATATTAAAATAGGAGGGTCAGACTCAAGGCTAGGTGTAGGAGTGCGTATACGTGCACCTGCAGATGAGAAGGTGAAATGACTGGGTACCCTCAGAAGAACAAATATAGTGATTAAATTGCAGGGTACTTGCACCTTTAAGGATGACAAGTTAGGCATGCTGTATTAATTTGAGGACTTTTTTTAACTCACTCACCTGCTTTTACAGTCTGAACACAAACATCATCTTTTTTTTCAAAGCCTTCTGAACAGACACATTTGTAACTGCCTGGGGTATTAATACAGTCTTCATTTTCTCTTACACACTCTTTTTCAGCAAGGTTACACTCATCAATATCTAAAAAAAATTAACTATTTTAAACAAGCAAATTTCATGTATGATCTAACAATCAGACAGGGGATTTGAAAAGAACTGTCAAGATTTACGTAGTTTTAATAAGGGATGACAAACATTGCTCTCTTCCTTTGTGCACATCCAGGCACTTCTAGTGCAGTTGTTCCCAACCTTTTCAGTAACATGGCACACTTCGAGGAGATAAACAATTCCCACAGCACACTCACTTTTTTTCAGCTGAATTGATGGCTTATAAATGTCACATTTACTTACATATACTATGATCACTCTCTTATTAGAGAGGTTTGCAATGTAGTGTATATAACAAGCTAAAGAACGATCAAATGTATTAATGTTTCAAATCAACAGGAAAAAAATACACATCTCAATTTTGCCCTTTGGCCATCTGCATTTAGAATGTTCACGTTTTAAAATCGAAAAGACTGGTACCTTGCTTTTTATTTGATTAATTTTCACAGGTTTTATGAGCTATAATTTTGGTTGGATAGAATGTTGTTTAAGATGAAACAATGTTTATTTTACATTGATTTTCATTACCTTTTTTTACGAAATTTCAGGGCACACGGACAGTTCTCAAAACACCCTGGTTGAAAACCACTGTTCTAGTGTATTGACGTACTGCTCCTCAGTACTGAAGACAAGAGAAATGCTCTTCTGTCAGTTACCTGCTTCAGTTCTTTCAACTACAGAAAGGGATGTCAAACTCATTGGGGGGAAGTGTGTGGATTCTATGTTTGATGATGGTCTATGGGGCAGAATTACTTCAGGACTTTGTACTCCTCATCAATAGCAAGCTTCATTGATTTCAGTGGAAGGTCTGAACAGACATGAAGGGAAAAATAGAGGTTTTGTGTAATAAATTATTTTTTTCAATACCATATGGTCATATTCAGTAAGAAAATGCTCCTTTTTAGGCCATCAATTTACTGCCTGTTATTTTCATTCCACCCCATTTCCCAATGCTAAAGTAATCACCAATGGAATAATTAATGTTGCCACTGAAGTATCATCATTCGGCTTTCGAGCTGTTAGAGATTAATAGGAGACAAGAGAGCACATGTCTGAGGTATTATTTCAGGCTGCCTGCTAACTGCAGCCGACATGACAAATGGTACTGTTTATATTTGAAACTTGCTTTTAATAAAGTTTTAAGATGAGAGTCCATATAATGCAAGCATGTAATTCAGGTCAGCAATCGTGAGAGCCATATGTTTGACTCTCCTGAGTAAGGGATCTTGTTGCTATAACTGATATACTAAGAACAAACATCAAGAGGTTTAATACCTTTTTCCCCTGTGTAGCAGTGTCTAGCCCTTTTAGGCATTCCAGTTTAGCAACATGCAGGGTGCCTACATATTAGAAGTTCCAAAAGGGTAGCCACGTTAATCTAGTTCAGCAAAACAAACAAGAAGTCCTGTGGCACTTTTAAAGACTAACATTCATTTTTCGCATGAGCTTTCATGGGTGAAGTCCCACTTCATCAGATGCCGGAGTGGAAAAAACTTACATTGGAAAAAAAGCTTTTAGCATGGAAGGTGAACATAAGTCCTGTGATCACATTTCACTGCATCAGGTCAGATTACTTCAGCAAATCAAACAAGTTGTATAGACAAACAAGCTCATGTGAAAAATATATTTATTAGTCTTTAAAAGTGCCACAGGATTTCTTATTTGTTTAACATATTAGAAGTGGTCTCTCCTGTTACATGAAACCATTTCTATTTTGTAAATGCAGTTCTAACAAATTTATATTGAAAAGAAATACTCAGCAATAACTCTTCTTGTATTCCAGGTTTGGAACTTATATTGATCTAACAAGTGTACTGGAATACATTAAGAGTAACCAATAAAAATCCAACTAACCTGTACACTTTTCATCTTCTATTGAATATCCAGACGAGCAGTTTTTACATTTGCCAGGACCGTCTCCTGTGCAGCCTAAACAGCTAGCATCACATGCTAAAACAAAACATCATTAATGAATACTGGATTGCAGATGAAATATAAACAGAAAAGATCACATCTTAAACTTAAGTTCACAACAATATAATAGAGAAGTGAAAGAAATTATAGTTGCCAAAACAACACGAACGTGCTCTCATGATTAACATGGAATCACCTTATTTGCACTACAGTAGTGCCTATAAGGCCTCCACCCACCAATAATTTAAAAAAAAAAAAAAAAAAAAAAAATCAGAAATGGGGTCTCATGATACTAAGTGCTTAACTGAACAATAATAGGGCAGACCTTGATGACCTCCCAATTACTTTATTCATTGTTGTGTATCTAATTTTGCCATCTTAACTTGGATTAGGGGAGGGGGTAAAGGAGGGGAGCATTCAGCTTCTTTGATTTAAAAATTAAAGAATCTGGGAAAAAACTGCTTGTGCTAGTTATTAACATTTAAATGTTCCTTGAAGGCAATGGAGGTTGTCCATTATTGGCTAATAGTAGAAACTATCCAGCGTGGACAATTTTCTGCAGTGCGGGTTTAACACGGCAGCAGTACATTAGTGTACACTGTGAAGATGCTGTGAAACAGAAAAATAAATTTAGTTTTGTTCCAGAATTCCAGGAGAGTCCCCTCTGAGCTGACACTAAGCACAGAAAATTTGATCAATAAAGAGGATTTCAGAAAGCTATGAACAAGGAAAAGCTGGAAATAGTTAATGGTATTCTAGGTGTAACTATATCATTTACAGCCACAAATACTATAGCAGGCTTTAAGTGTTTTTTAAAACAAATAAAGTTGATTTATAATAAAGTAGACAAAATAGTCAAAAATTGCAATTTTGTCATTATTAATGCATTCAGATTCTGAACACCAGCGGTAAGCTTCAAGTCACTCATGACATCAATTATACAACATCCCTCTAATGAAATACGAAAAAATAGGACATAGAAAATTCTTATTCTAACTTGTGGTTAGGAGAGGAAAGAAAAGCTGCAGTTCAACTAATATGGGCATTTTTGAAGCAATAGACACTTGTCTAGTAGAAGAAAACAATTTGTTCCATTTTTTGTAGATCAAACATTCTAAATGTTAAGGCAAACAAGCATATTGAAAAGAAACCTTTGCATTTAAAAGATCCATCTGTGTTTAGACAGTACTGATCATCTTTGCAAGGAGAAACCTCTTCAGCACATTCATCCACATCTGAAACATAAGAAATGACATAGGTTATCTACAACTGTGCAATGTGGTAAACAGTTAGCATAATGTCTAAGTGTTAATCTTCAACATTGTGTAGGGACTAGTTCATATAGAGCATGACCCAAGTCCTCTGAAGTCAATGGAAAGACTCCCATCCAAAGGGTTTGTAACAGTCCTAAAATATCCTGAAAGCAAAAAGCTTTAGGGGGCCCAGTATTAATTTACTTATCTTGAAAAATTTATATTTGATACTCAAATACTAATGAAGTTGTCTTCAGTTTAGAGCAACAGTAAGACAGATGTGTCAGACTGGAAAGATTAAGTTAAATAAAAAAGCAATTTAAAATTGAAAACTCCTCACATTCTGATGTATTTCCAAGTCTAACATTTGGAGACATGCTTTCTCCCATGCTAATCACATGAACAGCATATAACCAGCAATACTCAGAGTGACAGTTTCTTCTCTCTCTCTAGAACACTTCACTGTTTTGCTGCTCCCATGTTACCAAGCCAGCAAACAACTCAAGATATGTTAAAGATATAAGACTTAAGAGGAAAGTACAATACAGGATAGGAGAAGAAATTCAGTTTGGTTAACAAGATGTGTTGAATACTAATGCCACTTTAGGAAACCAAGTACATGCTCATTCTGGTTGTGAATTCAAGAGAAGGCTGAAAGTCCACTCAACTTAAAAAAAAAAAAAAAAAAAATCAGACCAAGTAAGGCTGTTTGAGTCATTCTTGCTTCCACTTCATCCTACTGCTGCTTATCTCGTTCCTATTAGTTCCTTAACTTGTACTTAAATAGTTGAAGTAATTGTATATAGGCTTTTCCTAAAGTGTTCTAAAGTTACCTACACAAGCATAGACAATAACTGTAATTCTATTGATCGTGTACTAGCTTTCATGCCAGTCACTTCTAAGGGGCCCTGTCCACACAATTTTTTTCCCTAAAACACTCTAAGAGCATTTCCCCGCGAAAAAATATTATGTTTTGATAGTTTAATCTGACCTACTTACTATTGCCAAGTGTTTGCAAAGTGTACATTTGTAGATTTAATTCTGTACTGCTGAGAATTAATAAATCATCCATAATTTCTTGATGCCACCTACTGTAAGCAGCTACAAGTAATACTGACTCAGCTGATAAGAAAAAATTCTAATGTAGGAATACAGGCTCACATTAGGCTTGAGTAATCTATGTTTTTAAACCGAGTTTCAATATTAGCATGAGTAAAAGGCTGAAAGTGTGTGGCCAAATGAATAAGATCATGCAAAATGAGTTGTTTGTGTTAAATTTGTAGTGACTCTGCAAATATCATCTTACTGAAGGTTTGGGCTGAACAATAGAAATAAAGAAAACAGATAATTGAGCACCAAGTGCAGTAAATACTTATACAAGTCTCCTTTCAAAAGACATGCTTAATCCAATTGTTAAGGAAAAATATAGACGGAACTCTTGAAAAGAAAGGGTCCCAGCCATGAATCTTGCCTTACCTGGGAGAGATGACAGGGTTCAGCCCTAAAACTCCCTCTCTAGCTTTGGCTAAAGTCCAATAACGAGTAATAACATTGCATGTATAAGCAGAAAGGTTCTTTGAGAATACCTAAGTCAGAGCTTTTCCGTTCCCCTTACCCTGCTGAAGTCACACCATGATAGGAAGATGCTTCCCAGACCTGATCCTGTTTAAGGATTTTGGCCAATGCTCCTAAGGGTACTGTTGCTACAATATGATGTATAGGTATGTACACGCTTGTTCCTGTATTCTGGATGTAACCAAACACCAAGTGGCCTTTGAATTAATAACAGCTTCCTTATTAGTTATTTATTTCCTTGTGGTAAACCTTCAACTTATTAGGGAAATTATTTCTAGCATCTAATATTATTGTAAGTTGTGTTCTATACTTGGTGTCAGTGGGTGCATCTACACTTGTAAATTAAGTCAACTTAAGCTTGCTTAAGTCGACTTAATTTACTCTGCGTCTACACTACACTTTCCTTAAGTCAACTTAAGCAAGCTGCTTAAGTCGACTTTCGAAAGTTGACTTAAGCCAGTGTAGACCTGGAGTAGCCCTAAGTTGACTTAGGGCTCTCCAGGACTCCCCCACTACCCTCCCTGCCAGCGGGGGTGGCACAGGGAAAGCCTGGCATGCCTGCCCACAGGTCAGGGCAGAGCCCTGCCCACCCTGCCCCTATGCCCTGCCAGGGTCCCTGTCCCCTTTTCCTCCATTGTATCCAGGTACAATGGGGCAAAGGCTGAGCCCCTGGCACTTGGCAAGGGGTGCCCCCCCTGCCACTGTGGACCGGTCCCAGGTCCACCTAGCCCCTACAAGTCGACCTAGGCGTCCAGTGTGGACGCTCAAGGTCGACTTTGTAGGTTCCCCCCAAAGTCGACTTAAATTTTAAGTGTAGCCATGCTAAGTTGACTTAAATTCACAAGTGTAGACATAGCCAGTGTCTCAGACACATTACTGAATGTATAAAGAACACCTCATGCTTTTCCAGAAGATCGCGTGCAGCGTGTTAGCCATATTTGTCCCAGGTTGTTAGAGAGACAACGTGGATGAAATATCTTTTACGGAACCAACTTTTGCTGGTGGGAGAGAAGCTTCCTAGCTACATAGAGCTCTTTCAGGTATGGGGAATTCATAGCTTTCCTGGACACTAGAAATCTTGGTTTTAATAAAGACCTTTTAACCTCCCCCTTTTTTGTCCTATGACTACAGGGATGCTAACAGGCCACTTCATCTTGAATAGTCCCTTAGAATATGTGCTAACTATTTAAAATGAATTATGAAATCAAACAAATAGTTTAGTGTAACACTCTTTTTACCATTCCCACACTCAAAGAACTCTGTGTAGTTTGAAAGCTTGCCTCTCACATCAACAGAAGTTGGTTCAATAAAAGATAGTTGAAGAAAACTAACATTTAGAGAGTGTCTGTATTATAATCTGTAGCCAGTATTGGGGAAAGCCTTGCTCTATACTCTTTTACAAAGTTCTTACAGCTCTTGGGAAATACTTAAACCCTGTTAGCGCTATTTAGCTGTACAACAGTATGGGGATGGCTTCAGTTTTCTGCATAGCTTTTCCCTCATCACTTCTCTCAAACTATCCCACAAAACAGTAGGATGCCAACAAAATATCTCTAAAGCATGAATTAAAAACATAGTATTCAAATGCACCCACATTTACCAGCCAAGCAGGATACTTGATACAGCTACACTTGGGGTTCTCTGGATTACAGATGCAAACTTTCAATTCAAATAGCCTGGTATATATCAGCTTTATCTTTTATTATGCTTTTGAAAGGCATTTTATTGAGAAAGAGGAAGAAATCCTTCCCATGTTGCCTTACATTATGTTATAAATCAGAAATCAAGAGATAACCATAAATCACAAGACACATCTGAGTTGGTTTCGAGAAGGATGTTCCTATTGTGGAACGATTTCAAATTGATGTGGTCTAAGCTTATCAATGTTAGCTTCCAATGTTTTTTTAAAATGTGTTTAACTTTGTGTTACCATGTGCAAGACCTTGCTTACCCACACAGGCTTCTTCCTCATTTTTGATCCAGCCCTCTTTACAATCCTTACAGTCTTTGTTAGTTGAGCCAGTGCAAGTTTTACAGGCATCATGGCAAGCTGGAAAGAAATTTTGAGCATGACAAGTTAAGAGAGCTATATTAACTTATGCTTTAAACAAATAAGATTGCTCAGGTTTACTCAGAAGAATGTATCACTTTTTATACAAATCATCATCACACACACACACTCTCATTCTGGAGAAAAAAAGGAAAATTTTATTCAGTAAGTAGCACTGCTTTGAATTTATACTAAACTAGTGCTAGTGAACAAAGGGTTGCAAGTGTTGCTATATTTCTGATAAGAGATTAAATTGGTACTGATCACTTCCAGAGATCAAATCTCATGACCCTTCTCAACACACAGGTGCTAATCTTTCTGTACTTGAAAGTTCTAATACGAGTAGCTATATTCTGCCCACCTCATGTAGTTACTTTCACTTGATTTTACTCTTTTATATACTTATGCAAAATACAAAAACAAAAAACCCAGCTTGTTTAATAGTGTTGCTAGGGAAAATGGTTGCCCACTTCCACACCTGGGGCATTTTGGTAGTGGGCGAGTGGAAAGTGTGCCTGAAGTAGTACTGGTCTCAAACAGCATGTTGAAACATGCTATGCATACAGCACTACTGGATATATTTGTTTAATGTGAAGCAAGTCATATAGAAAAAAGTGTTACATAATTGCATTATAACATTGCCAAATAGTGCTACTAACAGTTGAGTTAAAGTTAAGTAACATTTTAAATTAAATCCTACAAGTAGGCTTTTAAAAGTTACCAAATAAGGCTGATCTCGACTGAACTATAACATTAGAGGAGAGATCTGGGATTAATACTCTATGTGTAAAATTAAATAGCTCCACCAGCTTTTAAAATTTATATATATATTTTTTTTTAAGTGTGAGAAAGAAGCTTTACAATTGTAAAGTTTACCCATGTTTTAGATGAAGAAGATCTATAATACAGTTAAAAATATTTTTAGTCAAAATCCATTTAAGTGACCAGGCTAGGCTATTATGTAGACTATACTATAGATCATTATATGGGAGTCATGTCAAAATTGTGTAAGAGATTTACTACATATTTTAATATAATACCTACCCAATTAAAGTGAGTAGTTTACATTTAATAATTGAATTTTTATGTTACATAAAGAACATGTTTAAGATCATCAGAGCAGATTCACAAAAAAACCCAGAGATTGTTCAGAAGAATCATTTGCCTGATCCACAGATGCTCCACCACAATGGAGCAACATGTGGATGGACTGAACTATCCCTGTTACAACACAATAATCTAAGTATTTCCATACATTTTTCTCATTCTTGTCAACTCATATCCTCCATTGACAGGATTTTCCAAGGTATTTTAATATATTAGAATTATTAGCTACTAACAAAGATGTAAGCAAGTGATAGTTACCTGCACAAACAGAATGTGTATCATTTTTCAGGGTGCTGTAATAACCATCAGCACAGTCAAGACAAAACTCTCCTGAGTACTCCCTGTGACAGCTACACGATCCATCCCCACCTCTAGTGCCATCTCCATCACACTGGCCATTTCCATAGCAAGGCCGTTCTGATCCACCATGACACGCTACAAATTTTAAAACATTATAACTTAAAACTTTGCACTACTGTGGGGAGAAAAAAAAACACCCTAGAAATTCTAATCATTCCAATCTTAAAAACAGGAGTATGCTCCACCTTCTTCCAGACCTACTCATCTCCTTCTACCCCAACCCTTCCACTCCCTATCCATCCCCAAAAGAGCTAATAAAAGGTGAGGTGGTTACTTTTCATGCTGAAGATAACACATCTAGAACCTCATTAGTTGTGTGTGCTCCTCTTGAAATGAAATGTGACAGGGTCTATTTTGTACTTTTGCACACAGGTCAATACCCATCATCAGATGCCTCAGGACATCTGACATTAAAATAATTAGTGTCAGATAAAGATTGGTTTCCATAATAATTGTGCAGTTATCTGGAGCTTACCTGTTGTGTTGATTTTTTCTCCCCCCAATCATTTAATGAAAAGTAGATTTTGCCAACAATAAGAAAGGCAGCAGAGGATTACAGTGTGGAATGACCCTACCCTTTTGCTCACTTGTTCTCATAAGTCCAATTATTTCAGTGTGATCCTCTGACTCTAACCAGTGCCAATATATGAAACAATTGTTTGTGCTACCCGGCAACTGGAGTTTTGACCAAGTTAATTCCACATCCTAAATGAATTTGGTTTTCAGAAAGACCTCATATTCATGTAACTTGGAATTAATTTAGTCAGAATTCACTGATGTGCAACTGCAGATGGGCATTAGTGATACTACTAACGGGAGAGATTAGTTTCTGAGTTAACCATATTACTATGACGCCACTTTAAAGGGCAGCATTGGCTCACCATTCAGTCAGGGCTGTACTCTCTTATATGCAGCATCACTGGTCTAACCCACTTTTTTCCTACTCTTTTCCCAGAATCACCTAGCCATTTTGTCTCCTCGGCTGCTGCCCCTGAACTTCTCCAGCTGCCGCCCTCCAACTTCTACTCTTCATTCTACCTGATCCTCAACTGTGAATTTGCCTGTGTCTTTCTCACAAGCCTCCAAGATGCTTCACTGTTTCTGGTTTCTCAGCTGCTGCTCCATCCTTCAGCTACACTAGCTATAGCTCTATGTACACATGCTTCCTGCTATTTATGGTACTACTATTGTACCTATCACCACAGTGTCCAGCCATTGCCTCATTGGTATGGTCTTGCCTTCCCATCCCCCCACTTCAAGGTACCATTTCCCTCACTATTTCCTCGGATATGGACCCTCATTTAGAAAGCTGGAGTCTCCAGCAAGGTTCCATTTTTACAAAGTAGTTCAGAATAGACAAGCATAACATGATTGGATAGACAGAGCCAACCTAACCATAAAAGGTTTAAACCACTGTAATGTCTGTAATTTAAAGAAATACCAAGGCAATCTGGTCCATATGTTCCAGCAGGGCAGCAAACTTCAGTAGTTTCTATACAAAACCACTTAAACAAGTCAGGGTACTTCTTCTTTCTGTATGATAAAGACATTAATTTTTTAGAAGTAGTAAAGATTTCTATAAGTATCTATCCTGTTTGAAATATACATGTGTATTACAAGTGTAGTACAGGGACAAAATTTTCACCTTGGCTAACACTTTATTTTAAGAAGTCAGTGAAGTGCAGTTTTAGATTTCGAGGACAGAATAAAAATCAGAATATATAGACTAAATAAATAAAAATGGATCACCATTGTTTTCCATCAACAATGGAAAGAGCCAACTTAATTCAGTGAAGCATTCCAGAATCTGGTATTAGTCCAAAACTTAGTCCATATTAATTTTTCTTTATTACATAAATTACAAGAACTATTTAAATAATGAAAGATCTTATTTCATATCATGTGACTTTAAAAAATAAAAAAAATAAAATAAATAAAAGGAAAAGAGGGAGGCAACAATTCAACCAGCTACTTGTTTTCTTAAACTATGGAATATAATCTGAACAACAAACATCTTACTCCCCTAGAGGGGGACAAGAGGACACTATACCAAGAGGACATGTGAGTTTGCATCTTAACACCTGTTTTATTAGACCTTTCAGACATACCACTCTTCCTCACATAAGTATGCCCAAAATATGTCGACACCATAGGAAAAAATATTTACATTTCCTAAGTACACAATAGAAGATCTCCAGCTGCATTCCAACACTTCAATTTTCCTCCTACAGTATAAATCACTATTTCAGGAGGGAAAAGTTAAAATACAAACCAGCCTGAAATTAGAAACATGGTCAAATTCTACACAATTACACTGGAAAAAAATGTCTACATGTGGAGAAAGTTTAGATGAGATGTATTTTAAAAAGTTACACTTTAAGGGCTTGATTTTCCTGAGACAGGATAAGGAAAAAGAGATTTTAATAGGAATTTTTTCTTCCAAAGGAAAACTCCACTGAATTCAATGTGATTTGTGTGTCCTGGGGCAGGAGATTCAAATCCTAAGGTAATTTCTGAAAGGAATACTGCTTCAGCTTCCCTCTTCTTACTGTTAACCACATGTCAAGTGCCAGTATGTTGCTAGCCAAGACAAACTTCAGGACCTTCAGTGTGATTAAAAAAGCTCTAGGGCCAGGACTGAATGTCTGTTACACTCTCATTGGAAACCACTTTACTGTCTAAAGTGTACTGTTTTACTACGAGATGTCTCACACTGGAAAGGTAGTGGGTGGGAGAGGAGAGAGAGTGCATGTGCACTCCACAGCAAGCAGGTAAACTAGGTGTGCTCAGTAGAAGAGTAATTCTGTTCCAATCTATATATTGTTCTAAAGATTCATTCCCATACATTAACTTCCCAGAAGTATTAAATTAAATTTATAACCTGTAATTATTTTTAAAAAACTAAATTTGTGTTTGGTTAAGTTCCCTCCCTACTGGTTAAAATAAATCTTTGGATGTTTTTGATTTAACTGTCCCGTACAGTCAACACTACTTTGAGAGAGACAGACACACACCATTCTGGTTCACACATCAGCACTGTAACTTCCAATTGCATGGCCAAATTATTCTCCTCTGATACTTGCACAATTTTACAAAATTGTACAGATATTAAGAGCAGAAGTGTAGTTTGCAGAATCCACATCAAGTAATGATGAGGTAATACAAGAACAATTTACCCTGTTAATCGCAGGTTGAGTTGGCAGGACTACCAGTTTGATAAATTACTTTTTTACATGTAAAATGAGAAAATATGATCTGGAATTATGAAGAAGAGATATGGAATCCAACAAAGCCAATTTCACTGGAGTAGGATTTTTATTTATTTATATTGCAGTAGTATGTAGAAATCTTAAAACAATGATCAGAGTGGGAACAGCTTCAGAAATCATGGGATTGCACAGAAGGCTCTTAGGCCCCAGGTAGAGCATGTTGCTGCGGGACTACAAGAACAGTGTAGACTCCTTGCTGCAGCGAAGGGAACAGGAAATCAGTACCCTTCTCCTGGCTGCTGCAGGGAGCACAGCAAAATGTTCCACCTAGGTCCATAGGTGCTGGGATCCCTACTGGAGCCAGCGGGAGGGGAGCACTGATCTCCTGTTCCCTTGGCTGCAGAAGGCAGGGAGCCACTGCCTCAGGGGCAAAGTGGAGCGCACAGAACTACAGTACACATGTGGTTTCCCTACTGCAGTCAGGGGTGGGGAGATCAATGAGAAGGCAGCCTCCTTCTGTCTGGCTGCAGTGGTGGGAACCGGAAAGTGGCTAGTGGAGCAGCCAGGACCCACCATGCTTGAAAAGGGGCAGAACTCTAAAAATCAGTGCCTTCCAGTTGGGCCTGCACTTAGCAGGACACCCACTGTGACTTGGCTGTGTGCTTCAGTCACTCATCTACACTAGTGCTTTGCCTGTGAGTGCATGACATACCATGAGTAATTTGTACTTGTAAAATAGTGAATAGTGAAAATGAGCACAATCGCATCTAAATATTAAATGTGTTACTTACTGTTTGAACCACCAATTCTCTATATGTTCTTCATGCTCTTCTACCATGTTGTTGCATTCAAAGTTGTTGCTGTCACACAGGTTTTCTATGATCTCTACAAGACGGATTTCACTAAAAGTGAAAAAAAAGTCACAAGTTTAAAATTAGATACTCAGTGATCACATACTATTCTTAAATTAGATTTTAACCTCTGAACTTTCGGTTACTATGGTATCTCTTTGTTATGTAATTTGGGCCAGTTCCCAAATATACAACAAAACCACCCCTGCAGAAGCATAAAGAATTAGCTATTGTTGAACCACTAACTAAGAAGCCAGCACCAATGAAAAGCAAAATCACAAGAAATATTTTAAAATTTTACTAATTATATTTCCAGATTACAGTGGTTTGCAAAGGAAAAAAGTAATCATTTTTGAGTACAGTATTTTTAATATTTATCCAACAAAAACTCAGATGTTGACAATATAAATCCACAACTTTGGTGGTAATTCAAATCTAGAAGTTTCACACATACATTATTACTCAGAGGCCAACATTCAATATGCAGATTAGGAGAGGAGTGCAATTCAGACCACCATATTTCTTTATCCCACATATCAAAGAAAAGGAAAGATAAAGCATAAACTGTTCTAGTATTGAAACAGGGGAAAAGTCCCTGGGCCTTTGGATTACTGTCTGCCAAAGTAGGTCCAATAAAGGATATTACTTCACTCATCTTCTCCAATATCCTCAGACCAACACTGCTAGAACAACACTCCATTCTCTAATAATGCAGACATTTAGTGAACAATTTCCCATTTAACAAAGTCTAACGTAACAAAGAGACACAATAGTGTGGGATTAAGATAACACTATGATAGATCTGACTGACGGGGGGGGGGGAGGGTGAAGTTGTTAGACAAACAGAACTTAGTTTTTGGTGTTTGCAAAAAAATCAGACAGAGGGTTAAGACACTATTATAGTTTTCACCAGAAATAACAAATACCCCATGGAAGTATCAAATTCATTGTATTTTGTCAGAAAGCATTAAAAATACAACTTCATTTTATTATTCTAGAAAATAGGTTTCATATTTATGCTTTTATACAGATAGCTATCCTATTATAGCAGATGAGAAAGATGACTTGGCCAAGAAGTAAACGGTTATACTATACCTGGATTCATACTTTGATAGTGTTTTCTCTTCCCAAGCAGTGTTCCCACCACCAAAATTCTTCTTTGCTGTATCTGCTAATCCCTACAGAAGAAAAAACTTTTCAAAAACAAGTTTTATCAAGAATCACCCACGTAGACCATTACTATTAAAAAGCAAACACATTTTCAGTATAGTAGTCAAGTAGTGTTTCTTAATTATTTTTACAACATGCCAAGTTGTGATACGTAGTTAAATGGAAACTTAAAAACAAGATTTTGACACAATTAAATCTAGTGCAGAGAGGGAAACTCAGATAAAAAGGGAAAAATTATAGTAACATCACATGGTGCCGATAGTGTTATTTGCATCATGCGGTTCTGTAAGAGTCATTTTAAAATTTAATTTCATGTTGCCATAGGACAAAGTGAATGAAATCCCAGCCCACTGAAGTCAATGAAAGCTTTGACACTGAGTTTAGTGGGGCCAGGATTTCATCCCAATACTTGGGTGCTGGTGGGATTGGCCGTGCCACCTGCACACACAGACATGTAACAGAGGAGCCAGCAGCAGACCATTGCACCAGGCACCCCGCCGGCCACAGACCGCCAACGAGCTGCTGCCGACGGCGCCCCAGTCTCCTCAGTTTAGCAGCACCGCGACAAGCAGAACGGAAGCACCCGGGAGCCCCGAGCCCGGTAGCGCAATGCTAGGGCAGGGCCCGCATAGCCCGGCTGAGGGCCGCTCTCGGGGCCCCGGACGCCTAGGTCCAGTTCCCGGGAACCATCTGACGCACCGCTTTGCGGCTCCCCTGAGATGCCCACCTGGTTGAAGCGCTCCGTGATACCCCGGCAGGTGGCGCAGGCCTGGCGGGGCCGCGACCCGGCGCCCAGGGCAGGGGGCAGCAGCAGGGCGGCGCATAGCGCCAGGGACGCGGCCAGCGGCACCAGGCCAGGGCGCGGGCAGGGCTTCATGGCGCGGGGGCCGGGGGGAAGCGGGGCGCAGCCGCCCCTCGCTGAGGAGCCGGCACCGCGCAGCGCCACGCGAGCCACGGCCCCCGCTCCGGCTACCGTAGCAACCAGCAGCCGAGTAGCTCCAGCCCCATTCAGATTTCCGCGTCAGCTCCACGTACCTTCCCTCCCAGCACCCATTGGAGCAGAAAGCCAACGTATAGGAACGTGGTCCAATCAGAGCTCGCCACGCTCCGAGCCAATGAGAACCCGACGTGTAGGCCCAAAGGGAGGATGGGCCGGAAGCGTGGGGGAAAGGGGGGCGGGACTGGCTGCACGCTCGGCGGCCATCTTGCGTCCGGGCAGCCGTGAGCCCAGCCCTCCCACCAGACGCTCATTGCTGATAGAAGCTGAGAGTATTAGGGTCTTCAGGCAGAGGCAGTGGACGCTTTGCCCGAATCCAACATGGCCGTCTGGAGCCTCCTGTCCAATCAGATGATCTGCGCCATCTGGCTGTCACGTGATCCTCTCCGTGTTGGCCACTGTGCTTGAAGGAGGCCACGTGGCTGAGCGGGCAGTAGGCTAGCGGGTGAGTTTGGCAGGCTGCGGCGGCGGGTTGGCCGGCCTCAGGCTACCGGGGCGGGGCACATTGCAGCCTCCTTCGGGGGATCCCGGCTGCCGGACTGTGCTGCTGCCAGAGGGGCTGGCGGGAGCGGATTAGTTGTATGTGTCATGTCCTAGTCACGCGCCCCCAGCCCACGCGTGTAGATCATGTGGCTTTGGAACACGTGGGCGATCCCCGCTGAGTCCCCTCCCAGCAGCGGTGTGCAGTGGGCTAGGGAACCTGCCTGCCTGCCTGCCTGCCACAGGGCTCCGCAAGCCGGGCGCGTCCGCCAGTGACTGGCCGAGCCGAGCGGCGTGGGGGCGGCGCTACAGAGTCTGGGCTGCCTTGTGAAAGCAGAGTGAGGTTTTCATTGTTGTGTGGACGAGGCTAGGCGAGCTCCCGTCCGCTAGTGCTGTTTGCTAGGGAAATGCACACGGAGTAATTATAGTGTGCAGGGAGGAGTCTATTTAAACTTACTTCGCCTAACCCCTAGTGTCAGTCGGGGAGAGGGACTGAGCTGGGGTTTTGGGGAAGCTGAATTCCGGGCCCTGCGTTTAAAGTTAGGTGCGGGTTGTATTTTAACAACATCTGTATAAATATTCCCATCACAGATCTCATAATGTGTGTGGCCATGGTTTGGTCTATACCAGGGATCCATAAGTCCTGGCCTCCATGCTGCCCAGGATATTGCCCTTACTGTCTAATATTGCTGTGGTCAGCCAGGGAGACAATCTCTCTCTGGTACCTAAAATAAGCTCAAGGCAGCCATACTTCTCTTTTTCACTCCTCCCCCTTGCTTGGCTGCTTTTTTTTTTTTTTTTTTTTTTTGGAGGGAGGGGTCTTTTGTGTGCAACTGCAAATATCAGTGTCCATGACGTTTTTTTGGTAGCTGGGGGCCCGTGTGCTGGGCACTGCTGCTGGAAGAAGTGGTGGCGGCGGTGGACTGTCAGCGGCAGGGGGTCACTTCAGTGCTGCACCTCAAGGGGTGCCTGAGTTTTTGGGCGGGTCTCTAGGTGGGTGGCAGAGTTGTCATGGCCTGGTCTACGCTATGGAATTTAGCCACAGAAATCAGCATTTGTCACTGAAAAAGTTGGAGTGTATACACTGAAATGCTGCTTTCCACATAACTCCCCTGGCTTTGAAATGTTCTTCCCACATAACTCCCCTGGTAAGCCAACATCATAAAACACCTCATGAAGAGGAGTGGGGCTTATGGTGATGTAGTTAGTCCCGCTCAGTATAGACATGGTGTTCCTTACATTGGCTGATGGCTGTCAATTTCATTTTTTAAGAAAGCTAGGCAGACTCCTTTCACCCCCAGCTTCCTTGGAGAGCTGGGTGGAAGGAGTCAGGGTGAGACATGCAGGTAGCTGACTGCAAAGACAGTAGTGTGGATGTCAGTCACTGCAGTAATTAATACAATGGCTGTAAGTTAACCTAACAGATATCAACTTGCCTTTGTAGTGTAGACAAGGGTTTAGATGATAAACTGTTTATTTACTTATAATCATATCTGCAGATGCTCATTTCTATCAACCACCCTTTCTTTAATGAAAAACTGTACTGATTAGCTCTAATACCCTCTAGAAAGCATCCCGTAAATGTCTGAGGCTTGAAGAGAAAACTCGAATAATGTTAACATTTATTAGAAATAAAATATTGCAGGATATTTTGGTAACTTGGTTACAATCACTGTCTGAAGAAATACAACAGAGTCCTGTGGCACTTTTAAAGACTAACAGATTTATTTATCACATGAGCTTTCGTGGGACAAAATCCCACTTCGTCAGACGCTTTGAAGATAGGAAAGTTACAGAGTGGGAGGAAATTAAATGCAGGGGAGTGTGTGACATAACATCAGGTCAGGCTGTAACAGCAAATCAAAATAGGTGTTAGGATTCAAACACTGGGGAACAGCACATAGAGGAGGGGGAGGTCAAATCACTTGTTGTAATGTGAGAAAAATCCATAGTCCCTGTTTAACCCCAAGACAACTGAGTCAAATTTGCATATAAGTTCCAGTTCTGCAGTTTCTCTTTGAAGCTGTGATTTGTTATTCATCTGTTTCAACACAGCTATTAACAAGTTGTCAAGGGAGTGAGCAGGGAGATTGAAGTGTTCCCCTATTGGTTTTGTAGTGTTGCAATTTCTGATGTCAGATTTGTGTCCATTTATTCTTTGGCGCAGAGACTGTTCTGTTTGTCCAATGTATAAGGCAGAGGGGCATTTCCGGCACATGATGGCATAAATCACATTGGTGGAGAAAATCCACCTACAACACACACTTTGCTTCCCTACAGAGGAAAAAAGACAACAAACTGTCTAAGCTCCAATATACCATAAGGGATAACAACAGCACCTCTAACCCACCCAACAACATTGTTAATCTTTCATGCTACAGACTTACTCCAGCAGAAGAATTTGTGCTGTCTCGGGGACTTTCTTTTTGCCCCACCACCCCCACACATAAGATACAATTCTGCGGTGACCTGGAGAACTACTTTTGCCGTCTCAGACTCAAAGAGTATTTCGCCACCACCAATGTAGAACGCAATGACCTTCAGATACCTTCCTCCCAATATTGCAAGAAAAAGTATTCAACGTGGACTCCTCCTGACGGTCGGAACAACAGACTAGACTTCTATATAGATTGTTTCCGCCACCGGGCAAAGGCTGAAATTGTGGACAGACATCACTTACACCATAAGCTCAGCCATGCAGAGCGTAATGCCCTCCAGAGCCTCAGAAACAACTCTGGCATTATTATTAAGGAGGCTGACGGGAGGTGCCGTCGTCATCATGAATAAATCGGATTACGATCAGGAGGCTTATAAACAGCTGTCCAATGGAACGTTCTCATCCACCAATGTGATTTATGCCATCATGTGCCAGCAATGCCCCTCTGCCTTATATATTGGACAAACGGGACCTGATGCTATGTCATACACTCCCCTGCATTTAATTTCCTCCCACTCTGTAACTTTCCTATCTTCAAAGCGTCTGACGAAGTGGGATTTTCTCCCACGAAAGCTCATGCGATAAATAAATCTGTTAGTCTTTAAAAGTGCCACAGGACTCTGTTGTCTTTCTACAATAGACTAACACGGCTACCCCTTTGGAAATTGACTGTCTGAAGAAATGTTAGATTTTCTTTTCAGATTTACAGTCCAGTATTACAGTCTTCTCTCTTTGATTGCCCCAAACTGAAGATGTTAAAACCTAGAAAGACTGTAGAATGATGTGCTTTGTAATGAACCTATCGTGCCCTGCCCCTGCCCCCCAAAAGCGTGGTGTACTCCTTTTGACTTTAAATACACTTTGAAGGCCTCTTCAAAACACATTGTCAAAACAGCTAATACAGCTCAAGTAAAGCAAAGTATCCCTATCATTACGGCATATTCCAAGGCGATGTAGCCTTCTTTCAGTATTACAATTCTGATTTTCTAATTTTTACTTAACATTTAGAGTTAAGTCAAAAAACACAACCCATGTGTTTAAAATGTTGATGTTGTGAAACAAAACACTCAAAAGTGAAGACTGTACAGGCAATTCTATTGCAACTCACTCATGGGTATGCAGTATGGCAGAGTTCGATAAATGTGCTGCACATATAAGTGCCAGTTCAAAAATTGCGGCACCTAGGTGCGTGGCACTTCACAGGGCAGCCTGCCCCCCACCCCCCAAATACCACCACATGGCGGTGCAGGGCGATGAAGCGCCCTGCTGCCGGAAAAAAGCCATGTGGTGCTGAAGGCCCTAGCAGCTTTTTTTTTTTGTTTCCAGGGGGTGTTCCACTCCTGCCGTACTGTGATGCAGCGATGCATCAAAGTGAGGTACGGTTTCTGTGTGCGCCATGGCAACCTGGCTCCCAAGGTTTGTCAAGTCCTGCAGTATGGTCTAGTTTTTAATTGTGATCCCTTGCTATTTTTAATACAGGGCCTCTGCTTCCATCCAGTGCACTGTGGAGAATGGTTTGAGTAGAAGTCAGGGTTGTTTAGTGAATGAAGGTCTGTAGGATCACTGACTCATTTGTTGTAGAAGTTGGAAGGTTTGCAGTGTATGAGGCAGGGGACTGAAGGAAAAGAAAAGATGGTGTCATGGATAAGGCAGTTGAAAGGGACCCTGGATAATTTGATTTTGTCTCTGTTACAGAGCTCCTGTGTGATGCTAGGCAAGTCACTTAAACAATGCTTTTCAGAGGTGGTCACCAATTGTTCCTCTTCTTTTTTTTTTTTTTTTAGTGCCCTGCTCGAGCCATCTGAGGCCTGATATGTAAAAGTGCTGAGTATTCACAGTTGAAATAGAGGTAATTGCGAGCTCTGCTGTGAAATGTTGTAAAATGCTAGGTACGCTGAAAAGGTATTTCAAATTAAGAGTCCAAAATTAGTGGACGCATGACTTTCTTCTGTCTCTGCCTCAGCTCCCCATTTGTAAAATGTGGAAATGACTAGCCCTACCTCCTTACAGGGATGTTAAGAAGAAAAATTCAAGAATGTTTGTGAAGCATTCAAATGTTACAGTGATGATGGCCATAAGAAATCCCACAGGGAACTTAATTCTGTATTCAGAACAGGATCTGAAGAATATACAATAAATAAGACATGGATCCACATATTGAACAATCTTTATAAAACAAAATATTGAATAGCTGCTCATTCAGTGAGTTCTGTCCATCCGGTGCACTGAATGATGCAGGGGTCCTGAGAGGGAAAAAAATAGTGTATGATCAGTAATTAAAAGCTATATCACAACACGTATGCATCAGAGAGGCAAATTTATGATGCACAATAATCATAATACCAGCATTGCCTAACTTTAAGTGCTTTATTTTGCAGCTTTAGGCAGAAACAGCTACATTAAAATAATGTTAATTTCCTAAGTTTTAAACAAACCCTACCTTAGTTTCTCTTACGTCTCTGAGACGTTGGGCTGTCTAGTTTCTTCCTTTGGTTGTGGTTGTGGTACTTCAAATGATCCCAGTGTATTCAATATCCTCGGTCACATCTTCTGCAAGGTCTTCATTGGGTCTTCCTTTTTACGTCCCTCAGATACTCATTTCAGTTGGTTGGTTAGCTTGTCTCCCCTGTGTCTGATGATGTCATGTCCCACTCACCTGAGTCTTCTTTCTTTGATATTTTCTACCATGTCTGTCAATTCCTTGCATTTTATTTTATTTTTCAATTAAATATGTAATCTCTTCCTCAACCATCTGTAATAGACAGCTTCCAATCTCTTTTTGTCAGCTCTTTTCATTGGCTAAGTCTCTGCACCGTAAGAGTAGAATGCACCATACAACTGTAGTGTAATCCGACTTCTGAGGCCTTGTACACACTTCAGCCTTATGGTGCAGTAAGGAGCCTTACCGTGCGATAAGGCTGCGAGCGTACACGCTGAAATGTTACTTGTTGCGTGGGAACAGCATTCTTGCTGCGCAACAGGTAAACCACCCAGATGAGCGTGGCAATGCTTACCGCAGATTGTCTGTCGTGCAATAGTGTGTGTACACTCATTGCGCGTTAGACAGTCTCTGAAAATGTCCCAGAGTGCCAGTCGAGGCCACTCTGGGACACCGGAGCTGTCATATTTGTCAATTTCCCTGCTCTAAAATAGCGGCAGCGGGGCCCCAACTGCCGGGAGTGCCGGCTTCCCAGTGGCAGAGGAGCCCCAGTGGTGGGGAACCCCTGCAGCCGGGGCTCCTCTGCCACCGGGAAACAGGCACTCCTGGCGGCTAGAGCCCTGCTGCCAGCCCAAAGGCTGGCTGCAGCAGTGCATGGTGGGATAGGTGCCCACCATTTACTGCTCCTTGTAATGCAAATTCAAAGGAGCGTGTGAATGCTCCTTTTTGTTACAAGCAGTGCTGTGTGGACCAGGCAAAGCATTATAGTTATAACGCTTTGCTTGTCCCACAACAACTTTATTGCGGGACAAGTCTGTAGTGTGTACGTGGCCTTAGTTTGTTGTGGAGACCTCTGTTTGACCAGATATAATAGGGTGGCATCCCCCTGTCACAAATGCCTCCTGTATGCTTTTGGTTTTTCTCAATTTCTACTCCTTTTTTCCCCCCTCCGCACTCACCACTGTGGTCATCAGACAAGTCTTCAGTGACTAGCCAGCCAAGTCTCCCACAATTTTGTGTAAAAACAAACAAACCCCTTTCAGGGTACACAGTCTAACCGGGCCTATCTCAGTGCCCACAGTAATGTCTTGTAGCCCTCTCCAGCTTTTGTGCTTTAGCAGTCCAACAGAGCCCGTCACAGTACCCTAAGTTGGTTGTGTCTCTGTAGCTCTCCCCAGGTTCAATCCTCAGTCGGACCAGCAGGGTCAATCTTGATACCCTAATTAACGAGCTTATGTGTGAGGGTTCCTGCCCTGGGATGGAGCAGTTTCCTTAAGACTTCCTCACTGGAGACTCTTTGTCAGTCCTTAAGTTCTCTGACCCTGGGTCTCCAGCTGGGTCAGTCTGGGTTCAGCCCCATTCTGAAGGGTTCATGGTTCCACGTACTGTCCTTTCTCTGGGCCCATCTAAATTCCCTTCTCTCAAGGGATAGCCATTTCCCTAGCAGTTGACTGAATTCATGTTGGTTTTCATCTCCTTTTATATGAGCTTGCTGTGCCCTGATTGGTTTCTCCCCTGCAGCGTCTTTTCTGACTGGCTGTGTCCTGCACAACCATCCAGGGCAACTTAGAGGACCCTCTCCAATGCCCTTTTCTGGGCTGGGGTGTGACAGGGCTGCAACCCTTGTCCACCCTCATACGCCAGATGTTTTTCATCCTTGCAATAAGATTTATGCTTTTCTTAGTGTCATATGAATATCTTTATGACAATCACCTTCAAATGCCATCACCTTCACAGACAGCAGAACTATTCTATTTGTTTGATTTCTTCTCCATCCACATCTAGCATTGGAATGGGTTACCTAGGGAGGTGGTGTAATCTCCATCTCTGGAAACATTTAAGGCCCAGTTAGATAAAACCCTTGCTGGGATGATTTAGTGAGAGTGGTTCTGCTTTTACAGGGGGTTGGATTTGATGACCTCATGAGGTCCCTTCCAACCCTAAGATTCTTTGATTCTATGATTTGCATCTGTTGTCCTGTTTGTTACCTTCGTAATATTGGTTTTCTCTGCATTTCCTTTCAGGTTTTTGCTGCTTACTGTTCTACCTCTGATGTAAGGACAGCCATTCTGTTTCACATCATACCTAACAATATCTATAAATGTGATATATCTGGATAAAACCAAGTCTGTTCTCAGACTATTCCAAGCACTATCTTCATTTGGTTGAGCATAATAATGATAGCCAGTTCTTTGCCTGGTACTGATAGCAATACGCTTCCTTTCCAGTTTATGAGCTGAAGAGGATTACCCTTTTTGCATGAGTGGATGGTGGTACTGACTTTCAAGTCTTGTGGCAGTTATTTCATTACAGAGTTTTGTTAACTGCTCAATCAGCATTTTGCCTCCCACCTTTAGTACCTTGTCTTTGTATTCTGTCAACCGTAGGACTATTAATGTTTGAGGCCTTTAATGGCTGCTTTAATTTCATCTGGGGTTGCTATACCCTCTCTTCTGTGTCTAAGTTAGTATTGGTATTTCTCTCAATCCACAGTCATTAGCTGTGGGCAGTTTAATATGGAATGGAAATGTTATTTCTGTCTTCTGGCTTGTTCTTCAACATCTCTGCCCATGAGAGGCTGTGAGGAGCATCACCTGTGTCTGTCTTGTTCTTCCTGAGACGTCTTTCACTATTCTATAGAATTGCTTGAAGTCTCCCCTCTTTGTTACTACTTCTGCCTTTATAGCCTCCTGAACTGCAGGCATTTCTATCTTCCCTGCATCTGTTCTCTTTTTTTTTTTTTTTGGTCCTTTTCTCTGTATTGTCTATCCGCCTGTGTCTTGCATTGTTCCTTTTTTGCCTTCAGAGTTTTTGGCTTGTCAGTTGCTGCCCATGTTCCAGATATAATCCATGCGTCCTTTTTCTGCCCTTTTTGATGGCCTGCTACTTCTCTGCTGTCTCAACTACCATTTACAATTTGGCCATGTGTCTTCCTGACTTTCATCAGCCTGGTCCTGTAAAACACTGGAGCAGTTAAATGCAGTTTGGAAAATGATCTGTGATTCCTTGTCCTTGAACTTCTTGGTTGCTATAAACATTCTTGTTTTCATCATTGTGTGGTTTTTTTAGTCTAAATTGTGACATAGCCACTCAGAGGAGATAATCTGAGCCATCATCTGCTCCTCTGCTCACTCTGACATCCCTCAAGGGAGATGCCCGTATCTTAGGATATGTCTACTCTACAGAGATTTGTTGACATATTTCAGCCACTGCTAGTGATGTCTAGATTGCTATCGGTGAAGTGCATCCTTATCAGGACAACTTCCATTGACCTAAGGGGCAGCGTGGGGGAGCTGAGAGAGCCATTTAGCTCCTGGATGACCCCTCCACCACTACAAATCCCAGCCAGTGCATGGAAGCTTCCCTGCTCCCAGGTTGGTGCTGACTGCAGCCCCCCACAGCTTGCCCACTCACAGCTGGGAGACAGCCGCCCAAGCTCTAGCTACTAGTGGAGCAGCAGCCACTCAGCTGCGAGCCCAAAAGCAGATGGCTGCAGCCTTGTTGGCAGCCTGGGAGGCCACCAAACCCCAGCCGGCTGTAGTCCTAAACTGCAGCGTCTCTCCACCAACCTGGTCTTCTAATCCCACCTCCATGCTTTGGGGAACTCAGTGAACAACGGTTTAGCAGAGCCAGAGTGTCGTGATGGCTTCTATCACACCCCTGGTCCTCAGCTGCTTTGTGAGGATGGGACATATGCATTCTAGCCAGAATGTAGGTTATGTGTGGGAGACGGGAATAGCATGATTTCTGCAGACAGAACCTGCAGAGAATTTAATTATCACACTCTAACTTCCCCCTACTGAGCATGGATGAATTATGATTTTTAGAGCTGTATAACTTGGGCAAATTTGGGTGGGTTTTCATCGGAAGAGCAAAAGGCATATTCCTGACACCAGGATGAGCTCCAAGAATTTCTTAAACGTGGGAAAATGTTTGCCCTAATTTCATTCTTGTAAATGTCTGAACTGTTTTTCATCAAACTGCCTCAGAAAATAAGCTTGTTTCTCTCACCAGTAGAAGTTGGTCCAATAAAAGATATTACCTCACACACCTTTTCTTTCTAATATCTTAGGACTGACGCAGCTATAACAGCACTTCATGCAGTCATTAATCAGACTGTTTCAGACCAAAGGAAGGGGCAAATTACAAAGATATAGGACCCGCACAGAAAGCACATGCCAGGAGTTCCTTCTCTTTTATGCTGGTGATGGCAGTATGATTTGTGGCAGCGAATAAGACATTTAAGGTTTTATATGTCAAAGCTAAAACCTTACACTCCAGGCACTTAATGCAAATCATGGAATACTGGCTGAGTGCGTTCTTGGCAAGATACTCTACTTGTTTAGTGTATGTATGTGTATAATATAATCAATCAGGTTTCCATATATATATTTGATCTGTTAGTCATGCACTAGGCTACCTATATAGTAGCATTGTCTTTCCACTTACATTTTAATAAAATGCATTAGTCTCCCTTTTCCCCTTTGTAAGCACAGTGTTCATATTTTTTTTTTCTTTATTAACTTTGATCTCTGACAATACACTAGATGTGGATTTCAACTCCAGCATGGCTGAGAAGAGGCGCTCAGGTAGACAGCTATTCCTGCTTTTGCTGATGATTGCTGTGGTGCTCGCACATTTAACTGTCTGTCCATTTACAAAAGTGGAAGAGAGCTTCAATCTGCAAGCGATTCACGATATAGTGTACCACAGACTGGACTTAGAGAAGGTGAATGGAAAAAGACATTATTATTTATGGTCTGTTCAAGAGAACCAGTTCTATCTTTTCTGACCAACACAAAGCATAAGGGCACTATTTGTCTAGTTCTGCTACACTCATCTGTTAGATGTTATTTCTGAGTTGCCTGACTTATGGAAACTTTCTTTCTTTGCAGTACGATCATCATGAATTTCCTGGAGTTGTCCCAAGAACGTTTCTTGGACCAGTCTTTATTGCTGCGCTTTCCAGCCCAGCTATATACGTGCTGTCTAGGTTGCAAATGTCCAAATTTTACTCCCAGTTGATAGGTATGGACTTTAGATCAAATCTGAAAGGAGATCTTTTATACTGCAGTATTCTGCAGTACTGGTCTGTTACGCTGTTGTAAGGTATAGTATTTTGGATCCCTGTTGGGAAATACGGGAGTATATTTATTTTATAAGTGATCTTGCGGGACTGGAGTTATTTAACTTAATACTAAACGTTCCACCCATCCTTTTCGGACCAGTTGAACTACACAAAGAAAGTTGTATTAAAGTAACATTGGAGGACAGCTGTGTTAGTATAACAGAGTTATAACAAAAAACGAGACTCCTGTGGCACCTTATAGACTAACAGATTTTCTTCGGCATAAGCTTTCGTGGACTATAACCCACTTCGTCAAATGCTTCGTCAGAGTTATAACAGAAAACTGAAAGAGGGGATGAGGAGAAAGGGAATTCACTTCCAAATTATTCTGGATATGTGTTTTATTTAGGCATAGCAGCAGCTACCATACAGTCAGCCATATCCAACTTTGCTTTAATCTTTAAGGCAGGCACTTTTATTTTTCTCATACAAAAGCGTACATAAAAAGGAGGGATGCCCAGAGATGTGGTTATCTCTCCTGGCCCTCCTTCTCTGACAGAGCTGGATCCTCATATCTTCCAGCTGGGAATCAGCACCAATCATTGGCTACAGCTTAGCTGGATTTGCTCATTCTCAGGAGCTGTTTTCTGGGCTTTTCCCTTGACTAGGTCTTGTTACTATTTGGCATCACAGGCTAAAGGAGCAGACCACCCCGCTACTCCACCCCACTTAGCACATTATTGAGCCACAAACAAACAAGGATGGATTGCATTGGAAACACCATGTTGGATATTTTTTCCTTTATATCTGATTAGTAACGTATTTTAACATAACTTACCAGCTTCTTCATACTGTCCTTACCCCGTCTGTTAAATATTTAACTACTTAAAATCTTCTTTGTATTTGTGCCATAGTAATTTAAATTATTTTGTAATGTGGCATCTTAATATTTCTTAACATTCATCTTTGTTGTTGCTTCCGACAATGATCAATGTCTCATTGCTTTCTTATGTATAATTTTTTTTCCTCACAAAAGTCCGAGGAAGTCTGGGCCTCACTGTGATTTTTGCACTATGGAAGTTAAAGAAAGAAGTTAGAAAACAGTTTGGATCAACTGTATCAACGATCTTCTGTCTAATAACTGTTACTCAGTTTCATCTGATGTTTTATAGCACTCGAACACTTCCAAATACTTTTGCACTTCCTGTTGGTAAGCACTTATTTAAAGGATGTCATTTATATTTTGAAATTATTTCTAACTTTATTGAATGCTTATGGACAAATAAATTCAGTCAGACCAAGTTAACGTGTATATACTTGATGACTGGACTGTGTGGCAAGGAGTCTGGAGAACTGTGGTTGCATGTTTTATAGCATATGGGTTAAAATGATGTATTTAACTGAAGTTGTATTTAAGCTGGATATTTGAGGAGTTTACCAAAAGATTTGACTACATTTATTATATTTATAAAACATGCAGCCATTGCACAGTCTCTGGACATTCCTGCAATTTAAAAAAATCTGTAATAAGGTAAAGCTAGTCTGTGCAGGAGATGGAGCTTCCTCAAGGTTCACTCTGGAAATAAGAATCATCACAAACCTCACCACCCCCATCTCCAACTGCAGTACACACTTCTTTAACCTGATCTAAAAGCAATAAGAAATTCACCAAACCAAAACATTCCTCTGCACACACAATTCTGCCCCTGGAGAGAGCATGGGACAAACAGCCATCCACGTGTGAGAGAGGTTAGTCATGACACTTAATGCACCACCAAGAGGTGCTCAGATGAGGGCAGTATAAGAACCTCTATAGAACAATAGAAAAACATAATTGAATATCAGGTGACTGTTGTACAGCAATGATCTTTTCAAAGTACTGCACGAGGTTTTGAGACACCTGGAATACTTCTCTGCTATTCCTTTTTCTTATAAACAATTGCTCTAATGGCCACATGGATGCTTGGTGGTCATGACTGATCCTCAATATGATCTTTGTTAGGATGTAGCCCACAATAGGAAGAATGTTGAGAACCTGTAATGTATGGAGATGTAATGTGCAACTAGCCACACAAATGTGGTTATATGTCCTTGATCCTAGGAGACACTGGTACATTCACTTCTCGATTTTGGATTTGAGTTTCATTAGAATTAATGCAAGGTACTCACAGGCCATGCGAACAAGCAGACTGGTTGTCACTGAATAAATTATAATAGTAATAATCATGCCTTTCATATTCAAAAAAGCTTCCAGTAACCTGTCACGAATGGAGTTGTTCATGTCACTCATTGTGTGTACTCCCCAGGGAGGGATTCCAGACTCCTTTTGTGTTATGTCCTTTTCTGGTTAGCTAATGTATGGAACAAGAGTACGTTATGAGGAGTCCTATTCTGCATACCTTTTTCTGGCTTCAGCAGAAGTCTGCTGCAGTAGGAGTACTGAATAGGGCCCAAAATAGGGAGGAGATACTTTTGAATGAAAAAAAACCCCTTAAATATGTCCAGTGGTTAATATAGTGGTGGTTTTTGTTTGTTTTTTTGTCTTTTTACAGTTCTCTTGGCACTTACATCTTGGATACAGCAAAAGCATGGACTGTTTATTTGGTTCTCAGCACTGGCAATTATTGTCTTTAGATCAGAGCTCTGTATCTTCTTAGGCCTCATGTTTCTGGTGACATTATTAAGTAAAAGAATATCCATTTTAAAGATGCTTTCCCATGCTATTGCTGCTGGTGGTGTTTGCTTGGGTATGTGCTTATTTTTTTCATTGAATTTAATATCTAATATTTCCTCTTGTCTCTGAGGTCTTCTCTTATTTAAAAATATGCTTGCAGTAAATTTGCTTATTATAGAGTGAAGGTTGAGAATAAATTGCCTCGATTTTCACCACAGGAGAGTTAATTTATTAATTTAACTGCTGAAATTTTACAGTGGGAGAAATGCATGATATGTAGAAAAAAATCTTAGGTCTATGTTGTCTCATACACAGGAGAAACTTGTGTAGGGGCTAGAAAATGCTGCATGTTTCAACTTGCGAAGTTCCTTAGGGTACTTTGTGGCAGTAAGATGAGATGAAATTTCCCACTCCCAACATTCAGGAGTCTTGCCCATCGTTACTAGCAAATGGCCTCCGATCTGCAGGGCAATTTAGAATTAGATTGTTTCTGTCGTCGTTTATATATAGTGACCTAGGTGTGCATGGTATTATCCCTAGAAATTAAGAAGAATGGTCCATGCTCTGTGAGGCGCTTACAGTCTAATACCCTGATCTGTCCGAAACTTGTACATGGGTTTAACTTTAGACACGTAACTAATCCCATTGAACTACATTGGATTACTATCTTGCTTAAACACAATGAGTAAATTTTAGCAGAATCAGTTCCTGCCCAAACCTGAAAACATGTTACTAGATATATCTACCCTGAGCAGCAAGTTCAGACTAGGAGTGAGATGTGATGTGACACAAGATGATATAGAACGAGAAAGAAGGAGTTTTAGACAAATCATGTTCTAGGGATACTTTAAGTGGACTGATACATGCTTTATTTAATACTTTATTGTTTTATTTCTTTAATGGATTAGGTGTTGGTCATGCTAAAAGATTGTGAAATCACCTGGGTCACAAGCCATCTGTGGAGGGCTAGAGCATGTGTGTGTAGATCCACTGAGCCTTCTCATGGCTCATTAAAAAGCATGCTGTCAGAGGCTGCCTGATGGCATCAATACACTGCTTTTTTTAGGGGGAGCAGGGAGGGTGTTATGGCATGGAGAGGAGTGTAAAATAATTCTAAGCACATCAGCATTCATGTATTCTCTATTACCTCATGGCACTGTGAGGCAGAGGATGCTACAGGGAGCAGCCACTCCACATCCTTCCTGTGTCTCAGTCCAGACTATTGTTCACACAGGACATGGGGGAAGAACACAATATGAGTCTCCTACTAATCCTGCCTGTGATTTCTGCAGTGAAGTGCAAACTCTGCAACCACCTGTCACAGCGTTTCTATGTCAGTACATGATACCGAGCCTGATCTGGCTCCTGTTGGTTTTGACTGGTATTAGATCAGGGCACCCTGTCTGTTAATCTCTTAGGCAAATTTCTTCCTGAATGAGCTGTTCTGGACCTGTACAGCTCCTCAGTCTTGGATATTATTTTTTTCTTCTAGGACTAACGGTTGCTGTGGACTCTGTGTTTTGGAGGCAGCTTCTATGGCCTGAAGGGAAAGTGCTTTGGTATAATGTGATTTTAAATAAAAGTTCCAACTGGGGAGTATCCTTTATATATATTTATATAGGAAAATAAGGACATAGCCCTATGGCACCTAAGCCAAATCTTTGTATTGATTTATTCATGGGACTCAGCTGTGACATGGTTGAAATGTTTAGTGTCAATGACAGAATTCAGTTGAAATTTACCTTTGGGGCCCAATTCCAAGACATATGTTTTTCATATCCTTCTCTTGGTGCTTGGTCCTGCCCCATTAAAGTTAAAGGAAGATTTTTCCACTGACTTCTATAGACACAGGATCGAGCCCGTTGTGCAGTCTTGCATCTGTCCTTCAGTCTCTTCACTGCTGTATCTTTCCCTCTTTACTCCTTGGTTGTGTATTTTACTGTCCTCCCTGTCACCCAAGCCTTGGGCTGCGTCTGCTCTGGCAAAAACCAGAACCTGTTAGTGCAATGGGAGTAACAGTGGTTGAAGCTGTAATACAGGCAGCGACTCCAAGCAGGATTAGATGATCCAGTGTCAAAAACATTTGCCCCTCTGTGTTGTAGCTCCTGCTGCTGGTAGCACCCGTGGAACACCCCTGATATATTTAAAAAAAAACCCAAAATACCCCCTAAATCTGCACCCTTTCCTTTCCAACTGCTAAGGCCCTGATTTGAAAGTATTCCTCCTATCTTACCACATTACTTCTCACCTTGCAAGGAGAAGAGGGCTTTCGTAAGAATGCATTTTCTCTATCCCCTTGAATCCAGTTGCTTTTCCGGTAGCAGTTTGACTTTCTACCCACTTTTAATTCTCATTGTCGAGCTGTTTAACATTCCCAGCATGGCTTTTGTAATAGGAAGAGAGTGGGACAAGAGCTGTGGATAACAGACTGCACTTGCAAGGGCAGCTAAGTACAAAGCAGGATGGGGGAGAAGGGAAGCTCTAAAGTCCAGGAGCATTTAAAAAAGAGAAAATGTTTTCCAATTACCAAATAAACATTTTTCCTAGTATGCCGCCTCCTTTTTTTTTTGTAATCCTTAAACAGGTTTAAAATTTAGGATCCCCATTATAATTGCATTTAGCTGCGTACTTGTGCACAGTGGTCCATCAATACATGCCGGTATCCTGCTCTATAGATTTTTGTACCATACTTATTGTCATGAATGCCTGAGGGGAATGAAGTCCCACAGTGAAGGATATACTAACGTACCACTGAAACATACCTTCATAATGTCTATTTTTTAACAGAGGAAGCTAGTTAAAAATATTCATGTGCCTCAATATTTTGGGGAAAAAACCCAATCCCATAGAGTTTATTATTTCCCTATTTTTCAATCAGCTCTGTAGCTGACTGGAAAACTTAACTGAGGAAAACAAAATCTGCAGAAATGACTAACCCACCTTATTTACAAGTTCAAATATGAATAATTTGGAACAATGTGATAGCTATAAAATAACTGATCGCATACTTGCAAAGTTTTGCCGAATATCTGAAAGGATAAAGTTATCTTAATCCAGAGAATTGCTGATAACATCCTTAACTCCCTTTTCATCCTACAGACTTCTCCCTTCTTGTGGTATTTCTATTCAGCCCTGCCTCGTGCTTTGGGATGCAGTATTATATTTGTCCCTCTAGGTGCAGTGGACAAAAGGACTCGGGTGTTAATTCTACCAACACTAGGTTTTATTTTTTTGTATTCATTTCTCCCACACAAAGAGCTGCGGTTTATCATATATACTTTCCCTGTCTTCAACATAGTGGCTGCCAAAGGTTGCACGCGAATGTAAGTTTAGCATGTCACTTCTTGAAAAGATTATTCAAACCTTACACGTTGTGGATCAGTTCTGTTGTCACTTTGAGGAGAGAGATGAAATGTAATATGCCAGTCAAAGGGGAGCACGTATACAGCTAGTAACAGGGCCAGATTCTGTACCTAGGCAAACTGTTATGGCCAGCACAGGTTGGACGTTGGCTGCCTTATACTAGCTCAGCAGGCTTCTCCTGGCCTAGCAAGAACCACAATAGGGTGCTGTAGGGTTGGACTAAGGGGCATGTTTTTTCCAGCTTACCAGTGCCCCAGAAACGCATTGTTTGGGCACCTGACGAGAGTAAAATAGGGGACACAGCTGTCTTTGGGGTTGCTGCCAACCAGAAAAATGGAAGTAGTTTAGCTCTCTCTGCAATACATACGTACACCTCTCTGGAAGAGCTTTTGTTACAGTTCCAGAATTTGGGCCAGTGCCCTAACCTTGCAACCAGATAGCTAATTATTTATGAACTAAGACATCAGTTAAGATTGGAACTGTTATTACGCTATAAATGGGACAGCTACTGTCTATCATTAAAATGATTCATTAGAGGTCTTATTTCGAGTTTTTGTTTTCCTTGATGAACGTGCAGGTTCAGTGGGTTTTTATCCCTAGCAGTGTTATGATTGTTAATTTCACCCACGAGAAAGGGGCACATTCCAGGAAATAATTATACTGTTTCTTACTTTAGGAAGAGGACTACTTAATGCTAATAAATATATTAGACACATTTAACTATTTACCTTAAAGAACTGAATTTAGTTTTACATATAAAAAAACTGAAATTTCAAAGTACTTTGGAGAATTGTGTATTTATTTCTGTAGCTAAAGGTTTAAACATGGAAGTGTTAGTGTTACATTGTAAATATTTGTTGTCATTGTAACCATTAATTTGTCATTAAATCATTCCTTTATACTTGGAAGAAAGCCCATGCTATAATTTTTTTTAGTGAATATAATAAAACTTGCAGCCATTCCCACTCTTGCTTTTGTCCAACAGTAAAACCTTTTATTTTTAAATGTCTTGCCCCAATACTCACACTGTGAAGGCAAGATCAACAGCTAATTCTCATTCAATATTTTCACTTCCTCAGTTTGAACAACTACAAAAAATCCTGGGTTTATAAGCTAGGTTCACTGCTGGTTGTGACACATCTCCTGATTAATGCTGCATACTCAGGAACATCGTTATATGTTTCACATTTCAACTATCCTGGAGGAGTTGCGATACAGAAGTTACATGAGTTGGTGCCTTCAACAGCAGGTTTGTAAAGTTGGGTGGAATGTTATGTCGTGTTCACCTCACTTCAGTTTTGAGGTTCTGTTGCTGTGCAGTTCTCAAATACATAATATATTGCTTATTTCAGAATATTTACATTTCTCTTTAGGGTTATTAAGCCAATTACGTTTATGGGTATACTGGAGCTGCAAGGGATTTTGAAACAGCTTTGTTTTTGTTGTAGATGTCTTTGTCCATATCGATGTGGCTGCTGCACAGACGGGAGTGTCTCGATTTTTGGAAGTAAACTCAGCTTGGAGGTAAGTCATTAGCAAGTTTTTGTCAAGTTAGCGAACACTGTTCTTTTGTGCGTGTATGCGTTGCCAAACCTGATAGACACTGTTTCTTATAGAATGTGCTTGTTAAATTATGACTAAAGGCAATCCAAATCTTCAAGGAATTTTGGTGAAGTCCAGGGAGATTTCCAACCAAACAAAACATCTGTGGAGTTCTTTATTTTCTGTTTTCCTTGGCCTATTTATTATTTAAATATCAGAGATAATTTAAAGATGTAAGAAAATTTTTAAAAAATCTCAGCTTTTTAAACTCTATTACCTTTGGTGGGGCTGGAAAAAAACTTTCTTACATAACTCTCAAAATCCCTCTGTACTTCAGTGGATCTTGGAGAATATGTTGTGGTAATCCATCATCTTTCAAAGGCAAAACTAATCCACTTTTCAGCTCATGCGTGTGTGTAAATAACCTTTTCTCCTGATTTTTAAGGACTTCAATTAAAGTAATGTCACAGATGTTGTGGTATTTGCATGTTCAAATAATAGTCTTAATTAAGTGGAACATCCTTTCCATCATATGGAGCAGTAACAGTGATGCCATTTATTGAGTGTTTTGAGTAAGATCATCAGGAGTGAAGTGGTTAAAAAATTTGCCATTTAAGTGGCCAACTATTGAGACCAATGTGAGAAGTTAGACTCTTCAGGTGCTATTGTTCCAGTGTCTCGAGGAGCAGGCTAAAAAACACCACGGTGCACTTTCAATCCTCAAGCTCATCTCCACAACCAGGGCTTAGGCTATTTATTTTAAAATGGAATCTTGGTCAATGGTCATCAGCAGAAAGGTGTACAAAGGGCTTGAAAAGAGTTGTAATTTAGTTCCTGGGCTGATTTGAATATTCTTGACTTTGGGAGTTAAGAAGGGAAATGAGAAGGTATAAGCAATTAGTTTTTGGGAGGAGTGCAGAAGTTACCATGTTTGGCACCACTTATTGTAAGTGCTGGCTTTCTCATAATATGTAAAAGGGGAGATTTCCTCAAAATTACAATTTCACTTCTCCTTATGTCAGACTGCTCTTCACATATTGAAATCTAAAGGAAGCTTTAAATCCAGAGCTGTCAGAACTCATTATAGACTCCTTCTCCATGTAGTAGGGTAGCTAGATGCCCCAATTCTTGTTTATTCAGCAAGTTTCTTTACTGAATGTACTTTAGACTTTCTTTTCCATATATGATGCCTAATTTTTGTGGATTTCATGGGGCAGCATAGAATGTTAGGCTACAATATGATGGAAAAAAGGAAGAAATAGCATTTCTGTCACTCTGATAGATGTTCTACAGTCTTGCAGCCTCAGGTGTGGGGAGGTGAGCAGTTTGTCCCCCTCACTGTTACCTCTCCTCATCAGAATGATGCCTTAAAGAAAGGCTGACATCCTAAGGATCAACATAGAGGAGATCAGGGATAAATAGAAGCTGACAGTCATACGCACAAGCATCAGGTTCTCATCAGACAGAACAATCATGCAAGGACTCAGGGTAGCATCATACCTTCCCTTTATATGAGGAAGGGAGAGCCCTTCAGTTGGGTAGAAAATGTACTGTCATCACGGACTACATAAAAGGACAATCACATTTATGGACTGGCTGAAGACTCATGAGTCATCAGGGTAACAAGCTGCAATCCATAACTAGAAGTATTTTGAAGTTAACTTTACATGGCATTCCATGATTTTCTATTTGCCTCAAGAAAAACACAGCATAGAATGTGAGGCTACAATATGATGGGAAAAAGGCATTACCTGCCTTCAAAGAGAGAAAAGGATTCTTGCTTGAATTTCCTTAATTAGCATGAACTCTTGGAAACAGGATGAAAGGTGCTGTATAAACACAAGGTATTTTAAAATAATGTTCAGCCAGGCTTGCATCCTTTACTCACCCAGGAGAGAGACTGTGGGATTAAGAGGGTGTAAGGCTATCTGCCAGATGTCATGCTTTCTCCAGCAGCTTGACTAGATGTGCCATTTCAAATAATAGCTGGATCAGATAGTCCTTAAACTGCCTAGCTCCTAAAAGATGGTTTCTCTGAAGACATACTTGTAGAATTTGCATAGAGTGATGTACATTTACACAGTACATTTACAGGCATTTTGATTCATACTGTAGCACCACCTTTGAAATTAAGGCTGTCTTCACAACCTGCAAAGCCACTGACGGTGCAAGATCAATTTTGCATGTTCAACTGTGTCAGTAAAGATGTGCTCAATAGAAACCGGAAGTTGTCAGAAATCAATTGGTTAAGATGACCCTGGCAAATAGTATAGTGCTGTGTCATCAGGAAGGCATTTGGAAATCAACAGGCCATATGCAATTTACTGTACATCGTGTGCGGATCTCCTGTCAATTGCTGCCAAAATTGCCACTAGTGTTGATCAGGCAGGCCTCTGTTCTTAATGGGATTTTGCTTAGATGACTATTAACTTTGTTATTCTTGCCCCTCTTAACTTCTCCCCAATCACTGCTTGTTGCAACTCACAGGGGACTAGGGAGTTCCACGCACTTGCTAGAGAGGACAGATGTATTTCGTGTAACTTTTTTCCTCATGTGCTCACTATCCATTAATATGATTCAGCCTCAGTAATGTAAAAAGTAATATAAGCAAGGATTTCAGTGCAGAGTTCGTGTTAATGTTTTGGAAAATTCCATGTTGGAATTAAAGCCCCTCCTCTTGCTAATCCCTAAATAGCTTTAAAATGACCTTCAGCTGTCACTAGGAAAGAACTAGGTTAGATATGAAGGACTGGGAGACAAAAGTTCTCATTTCTTGCTTGCCCCATTGTTTCAATGTGTAGAAGCAGGCATTCTAATTACATAAGGAAAAGGTAGGGAGCTAAGGGTAACAAACATAACTTTAGAAATTAAATATGCAGCTAAGGGATTTATCTTGACGAATCTCATTTATGTACAGTGGAAAAGATATACAAACATTTATATGCTCTCACTATCTTCCCACTATGTGAAAACATGGTACATATGGCCTCATGCAGGCTATGATTTAGCCTGAATCACTTGAAAGGAAAAAGACCCAAACAACATTCCGATAGAGCTGTTATACTTCATGGGAATGCAGAATCTGTCCAGCCCCCTTTATTTATTTTCCCCAACAGCCCTGTGCAATTTTACAGATGGGAACTCAGGACCAAAGCAACAAGTGGTCAGATGAACAAAGGTATTTAGGTGCCTAAAGATGCAGATTGGCCCAGACTCTTAAAGGTATTTAGGGACCCTACAACTGTAGATTTTCAGTGAAAGACTTAGGTACTTAAATATCTTTGAGGATCTAGACCCTTGTGTGATTTAAAGAAGTATCTTAGCAGGCTAGGTACTTCCCATGCACAGGCATGTCCATAAGTTGCACTAAATACCGATCTGCAGTTTTAGGCACTGAACACTTTTGGAACTCTGGCCTCAAGATCACCCAGGAAACCTGTAGCAGATAAGAAATGGAACCCAGGCACCAAAATCCTATACTAATGCCCTAACTACTAGGCAATTACTTGTTTTATCTTGTGGGGAGGAGGACACTGCCACCACACTGTAGGGCCCCCATGCAACTGCCTAAAGCATATTCTAGTCCTCCCAGAAAAAAAAAAGGCAAACCCACAAAAATCAGATCTCCTTGAAAGCCAGACCATTCATCTTCCCCTGCAAATCTGTCACAACCATTGCTCATTCCTCCACAGTGCTCAAATAGAGGGGCAGAGGGGGAATATCCTATGAGCAGCTCTCTAATCCCTATTGATGACCACAGTAGCAGCAGGAAGAATTGCTAATGCAGTGTCTGATTTCCTTTAAACATTAGCATTTACTTCTGTAGCTCACATAATGAAGTATGATGAGAATTAGACTGAACCTTATTGTCCCTTTTCTGTTGTTTTAGATAGTACATGTCTTTGCAGCTAGCTAAGAGAAGTTTTGTATGTTCTCAAAAGAATGCAAATCAATTCACTGCATACTCCTTACAGGTATGACAAAAGGGAAGATGTTAAACCAGAAGACCAGTTGATGATGTCTTACACACACATACTGATGGAAATGGATCCCATTCAACTATCACGTTACAAGACCACCCATCGGCCACTTGCACATATATCAGGCATCAGTAAAGTTGCATTGAACCTTACCACACTACCTCCTTTTACTTTAAACTTAAAAACAAAATTAGTACTGTTGGAAAAGCTTACTAACTCTTCTTGAACAGAAATTTTTAAATGTTTTGACATACCTTCACTGATTACTTAACCCCCGCAAATAATTGCAGCTTGCCATTCTAACAGTGCAGTTGAGCAGTTGTGGAAAAAATACAATCTTTGTACTGATTAACTTACTTACCTGCACCTCTGTTTCTTGCATAAATTACAAGAAAGTGTTTCCAGGATATGTAAATCCAATCCACACCACAACTGAGCTGAATATCGTATGTGTCTTTGCAACATTTACAAGGTCAGCATTAAATAAGTCCTTTAGCTTTGCGCGATTGCCTGTTTACCAAAGCAGCATATATATGTTTTTAAACGCCTGGTATGAAGGATGGAATGGAGCAGGCTTCTGCTATTCTGTGATATTTTTATAGGTAATCCTTAAGTATGACAGATGTATTGTTTGATAATTCTACTGTATAAATTGATTTTCCCCCCCATTAAATTGCTGTGTGAAAGTTTAAGCTGATATTGTATCACAGCAAAGCCACCATCAGTGTAGCTTTGTCACTATACATAATTGTGATGAGTAAACTGTTAAATAATTAAAATTACAAGAATCCACTTGAACAATTGTACTTCTTGGTAAGCATCACCTTGAGACACAGTTGGGTATTAAAAAGATAGTTCATCACATTCTTACACTGAACATGTAAAAAGGACAACTTATGATTTTCAGAGGAAAATATTTAGACTTTTTAAAAAATAATCCTTCCCCATGCAACCAAACTATCTTGATGTGTAACAGACATGTACATATAAAAACTTTAATTATAAACTTTAGGAAAACTTGCTTCCTTTTTTATAAATAAAAAGGGAATTAAGTCATCCTAAAAGACTTTGCAAATGGATATGACTATTTAAGGGACAAATACATATTATATATGCTATAGGTTGGGTTGTCTCTCTGTGTTCAGAGACTGTACTTTGAGAGTGATTCACTCAGCTTTCCTCCACTTTAGACTTTAACCTATATAAGCTCTGACACATGATCAAAATCAGCACTGAAATGCACCACCTCTTAATAAGTCCTGCTAAGTAAACCTATGTGATTGAAGTAAACAAGGGATGTGGTCTGTCAATTAAAGACATCTTGTTTTCTTAAATGAACTAGTGTGGTAAGAGGTCCAGCAGCATATAAAATTCAGCACCAGTGACAAGTATAAACTTGATAGTGTACCATTCACTGAGTCTAGTAATGGAGTATGTACTTCCTTATTCTCTGAAAATTCAAGAGGTAAAATTTCTTATTGAATAAAAAGTTTTCCACTGAAAAAGCAGCAGGTGCTCCCCTTCACTGAGAAAGGGGCATGTTTACAGTTCTAGGATTTTGTTTTCTGCTTAAGCCCTCACCTAAACTTTAGTGCTCATGCATGTGAGGGACTGATAATACTGGGTGGAGCCTGCCCCATTGTGGCAATTCAGGCTTTCCCACGCAACACTCGGGCAAGGCTGACCTGTTAAACCTGTTAATCCAGTCTTTGGCTTCCCTTTAAATTGCCACTAGTGAAGTGCCATCCGTTTGATTTCTCTTTGGGAGAAAACTTATCTAACTCCCTTCAAGTTATTCTGAGCATCAAATAACATAGGAGATGCAGAAAAAAGTATGAGCAAGTTTACAAGACACAAAGGAAAGTGCTGAGTGAATCCAACTTTTTAGTTCAGGGGGTTTTTTGTCTTAAAAGTTTTGCAAAACAGTTTAAGGCACACCTATTTAAGTGTATTTTTAAAAAGAAATCCAATTCCATTAAACCTTAGTTTGCAGTATGCCCACTGACTTCAGTAGGCACAGGATCAGGCTCTGTGCTTTTGACAGCCCCCACCAACAAAAAGAACATAAGAAAGGCCGTACTGGGTCAGACCAGAGGTCCATCCAGCCCAGTATCTGTCTACCGACAGTGGCCAGTGCCCAGGTGCCCCAGAGGGAGTGAACCTATTAGGCAATGATCAAGTGATCACTCTCTTGCCATCCGTCTCCATCCTCTGATAAACAGAGGCTAGGGACACCATTCTTAACCCCTTTCTGGCTAATAGCCATTTATGGACTTAGCCACCATGAACTTATCCAGTTCCCTTTTAAATATTGTTATAGTCCCAGCCTTCACAACCTCCTCAGGTAAGGAGTTCCACAAGTTGACTGTGCGTTGTGTGAAGAAGAACTTCCTTTTATTTGTTTTGAACCTGCTACCTATCAGTTTCATTTGGTGACCCCTGGTTCTTGTATTATGGGAGTATTTAAACAACTTTTCCTTGTCCACTTTTTCCATATCAGTCATAATTTTATATACTTCTATCATGTCCCCCCCCAGTCTCCTCTTTTCCAAGCTGAAGAGGCCTAGCCTTTTTAATCATTCCTCAAAAAATAACCCCCAAAACCCCAGTTTTAGCCATCACGCAGAGGCAGCCGTATATTTTCAGATTGAAGCAGAAAGTATTACACAGTTCACTTTTTTTTTGTAGTTGGTCTTAAGTCTTTGTTCCTTTGGATACTTTTAAATGAGAAGTCAGTAAATAGGTGACACAATCTGTCATTGCAGATTGGATTTATAAACTAATTTTTTAACTTGGATGAATCTCCAGGGTTAGGTGTTGCTCTCAGTGTATGAATCAGTTGTGCGTTTACAATCACAAATCTTGTGTGTTTTTTGCAAATCTTTTGCACTGAAAATTGTCTTTAAAAAGTTTACCATTTTGTTCAATTTCTGTAAAAGCTGAACTTTTAAGTATCACTGTTAGTTGATATATAATGCTTCCAGACCTTGCCTTCAAAGAACATGAGGCTATGTCTCTTGTTTCAAAATGTTATGCTCTCTGGACAGAATGCAAAGCCAATCAACTGAAATCTTGTAACATATTTGGAATGCACTGGTCACAGCCTTCCTTTCTTCTTTCCACTCACTCTGCATACACTTGCATCTCTTTTTTGAGAAACAGAATTATTGGGGTGAAAGTTTGAGGCTGCATCTTTTGCCCCAAAAGAAATAGGGTTAAAATAATGGTGGTAATTTGAACATAACTGGCATTTTGGGGGACTACATATAACCTTAACTCTCATTAGCCCTACTGTTCTTGAAAGATAATATACACAAAGCTTACATATATCTGATGAAGATAAAGTTACAGCGTTAAGTCTGTGGGTGGTTTTTTTTTTTTTTTAAACTATCAGCCTGTCTTGTGGAGTGGATGCCTCTGCTGCAGAGTCAGGAGGTCCATGCAAAAGAATCTTCAGAACTTTTGCCCTACTTTTTCCTCAAAAATGTGGGCATGCTCTTCAGAGAGCACACTTATTGCTTATAAGTGTTGCTTCACCTTCCCCAGCACACCCTTCATCACCCCACCCCAAAATACCCTTTCATTTAGCTCTGAATGTTTAGATTCTTCCTACCAATTCTTTAAACAGCTGTAAGAAAACAAAACCACAAAGCAAGCATATCAATATAAGCAAGACTGTTTGACCACAGCTTTCACTGTTAGCGGGTTACACAATTGGTCAGAGTTATGTCTGAAATGTAGTTTGCCACTATGACTGGTTGACAGTGGGTGGGAGAGCAGAACAAGAATAAAAGCATCTTAACTTTAAAACAAGCCAAGAGTCCTGTGACAATTTTAAAAGTAACCAATTTATTTTTTGCATGAGCTTTCATAGGTGAAAGTCCCACTTTGCCAGATGCTAGAAAAACTAGAAATGGGACTTCACCCCTGAAAGCTCATGAGAAAAATAAATTTGTCTTTGCTGGTTTTGCTGAAGTAGACTAACACTGCTACCCCTTTGGAATTTGTCAACATGCAATACACTAACCTCAAAAGTTATACTAAATTGTTTTTCTAAGGGATATAGTATTTTTGTCCTAATGAAATCCACTCCAGCCCACCCATGAGTGCTTATCCTTTTACAGTTGAACTGCATTGCATTTGTTAATATAAAGTTACAGTAGATAAAATTTAAGTACCCTAAATTTTAATTTCAAATCTCTAAGTGGACCAGGTAACACTGCCTACACCTTCCACTACAGTATCACCTGTTTCCCATTGCTTACTGCTTTGCCAAACTTTCACTATTTGGACTGAAATTTTCCTGCTAAGCCCCTGGCTGAACATTTTTGAGGGAAACTTATTCCTGTCATGCCAAGAAAGAGACCAAGGAAAAACACACGGTTCTGCCCATGCTAAAAAAAAATTAGCAATCTTTTCTTTGAGAAACTTGGCTCCCCCTTGTTTTGCAGTAAGGACTCGATATTTGGCAGGAGATGGTATTCAGAATAAGGATGTGCTTTCGGCCATCCCTCAGAAAAATCACCCAGGTTTGGTCAAGTTACATCTTTGAAAAATTGCAATTCAGACACAATCAGGACTTGTAAGAACTTAAATAAAATCTCTGAAGATTCTGTCCAGTCTGAGCATACTCAGGCCTCTCTCAGCTTCTAGGCCTTATCGGACTGTGCATGCATCAGCCGAGGGGTAGATCAGCTCAGAAGGACTTTTCTAACCATTGTTCCCACTGTTGAGTGAAGTCATAGACTACAACTGAGCAGGGAAGCCTGTCTTTCCTATCTTCTCAGGGACTCACTCACTGTGTTCATGCACAGGCAGTGTAGAGAAAGAAGCCACCTGAACTTAAATGCAGAGGGCACAAAAACCAGAGCCTGATAGGAAAGCAACAGGTTAAAATAAATTCTGTTCTCAGATGGCCCAGTACAACTCCCATACATTTCAATGGTATTGTATACAGAACCACATTTAAATATGTGTCAGACGGAATGTTCTAGTTAAGAATATATTTATATTGTGCAAAGTACTATAGTGAAAACAAAACTTCATAAGTTTCTGTATTTCCTTTAGCCTGGAGAAATATTTTCTGATGCAAAGTAGTTAAGTACCTGAGCCATTTACTTATTCCTCCTGCTCATGCCTCTAGCAAACAAAAACAAACAAGATCTGTGCCTTTTATAATGGGTCCCTCTTAGGTACTACCAATACCTCAGAACATATGGCCCCTTCCATGACTAATATATATAGTTTTTTTTAAAAAAACTCACCAAAAATAGGAAAATATTTACTTTTGGGTAATTACATAATATTTAAATATTAATTAAAAAAATTCTTGTCACTGTTTCATACCATTAGAATTGGTGTCTCAAAGAGAAGAACGATTCATAATTACGTCCCAGCAGGAAGCCCAGTCTGCCATTATGGGGTATGATTCCACACAGACCCTACTTCACAAAGATTCCTATTAATCTTAACAGATCTTTTACCTTAACAGCACTGTGGTATCAGACCTGTGTTATTACTTGCAACTAAGAGTATCACAACCTTTGAATGTCAGTGAAAATCTTTCGGTATCTTACTAATTACAGCAAACAACTATGTTTTTAAGTACTATTCAAATCAAATCAACATTTTATTGAATTACTTCTAATTTCTTACCCTGACATCAATGAAAGCCTTCAATCTCATACATAAAAAGGCTTGGAGTATTTTTTTTCACAAACTAGGGGTCTGAACTCAAGCAATGCAGGCTCCCAGACTTTATTGAAATACCAAGACTTATATCCCCAAACAAGATAGTCTTTTGGGAAACAATGTTCTACTTCCAACCAAGTTAAGTTTAATTATCTAAACCAGGACAATTTATTTATTGCAGAAAAGCATTCCTTTGTATGCAACTATTCTTTGCATTTAACTGCAAAAGTTCTTTTTTTAAATACTGCCCTTAAAAACTATAAAAAGCTAAATACCTCAAATGCTGTTATCTAGAAATTTTACTTTATAAATGTAGTTTCCAAAATATTTAGTTTTAATTGTTCCATTAGCTGCTTATTTTCAAAATGTTATGGGAAGTGTCATGTAGGAACTATGAATCCACTTGGAAAAAAAACCTCAGACTTTATTAGGTCGAGTACTCATACTGAAATCCATGGGAGTACTTCCAGTAAAAGCCTATTTAACATAAGGGTTGCAAAATATAATCTTTGAAATCCAGAGAGCTATTTATACACACCATTTAATCTCCTTTCCATATCATGTTCGGTGCTAAAAACCTATGATTCTGTATGTTTGTCAGTTTCATTCTCACATGAAACAGTTTTTCTATTTTCATCTGAAATAAAAGTTTATGTTCAATAGCACTAAAAAATTGCAAATAAAATGTTTAATTTCAGAAACTGAGTTCACCATTTATAAATACACTAAAACATAGTAAATGCAAAATTAGATTAGCATAGGTACAGTATTTTAACAAAACTACAATTTTTCTAAAAGGTCATAGGCAAATGAATGACTTGCTCCCCAAAAGTATTTACTGAAATGAGAAGATGACTCTTTAGTAGTTGAAAGAAAAACATGAAAACAATTATTTAAAATTAAAATGCTTGCTATTTTTTACCCCATTTTGAAGTTTAGAGGGTTCTACAATCTCTCATTTACCTGATGGACACCAATTTTGAATCACCCTTACTACACACAATTCTAAGCAGTGCACCATATCCATAAGGCTATTCAGAATCAGATAATTGGTTATTTTTGCACTGGGACCTTTAAGACAATTTGTTATACATAGAGCCCTGTACAGATACAAATATATGGATCTGCATCTGCAAGAAATGGTCCGCAGATATTCACAGATGCAGATATAATGCAGATATCCAGCCCTGCACAGATATAGATGTGGATCTGTATCCTATCTGCATCCGCAAGAAATTGTCTGCAGATACCCACATTGTATCTGCAAATGCGGATATTCGTGGATTTGCAGGGCTATAGTTATATACAGTTATGTTGGGAACCAGGGTTCAGTTTTACACATCAGGGAACCCTTATAATTCTGATGCACCAACGATTAAAAAAGGCTTTAGAAATACATTAGATCTTTCACGGTAAGTTTCTTGCCTTTTCATACACTGCATTAAATAACAAGCATTAATTCACAAACTTTGATAAAAACTTCCAAAAAGAGCTTATATAAATACTCAGAACATTTCTGTAATTCAGTTACAATGGAAAACCTGAATAGGAGAATAGCACATGGGAAGATTTATTACAAATTAGTGTGTAACTGATGTCCCATAATACCGGGAAATTTAGTTATATTTTCAAATACTAATTCAATAGTCTCCTGTAATAGTAAATATCTTCATAATAATTCTTTGTAACCCTTTAAGTACTTTAGGGCTTGCAATTAAAACTGCTAGGTAAAAAGATGGCTTGAACTCCACCTTTTATGTACAGCTTTCTTTTGACAGCTACAAAAGCTATTTTGTTGCAATTAAAGCAATGTTTAACTAAAATACAGTACCTGGTTTATGGTTTTTACATAATTGAATAAAAAACTACAGAATAAAACTGTTTACATCTTTTTTTGCCATTCTATTAAAACAGATGACCGCACTTTTTTTTTTTTTTTTTTAAAGTTCATTTACAATTATGGATTAAAACCTACATAATTTTGTATAATTTGACAAGACAGGCTATTTCTAGTGTGAACTTTTAAAAAACATATATACAGTATCTGGCCTGAAGAACTATGAATAAGGCACATGTAGACATTATATTGAAAGCTGACAAAACTAAAATTTGGAATTACAGTCACTGATTAGATGTCATACATGGCCCCTACTGGAGCAATTTAACAATCCAAATATCTATTATCCAGTGAGCAACTAGAGTTTTAGTTTTAGTCTGGCAATTTGTTCATTAGTTTCAATACTGGAAGTATATTAAGGGAAGATTCACTTTCAAAAAAATAAGTTTTTCGAAGTGTTCAATCATTAGCCTTGACTGACTAAAGCTGCCGTTTTCATTGGATGTATTGAACAATCTCTCTGAAGGAACAATACTTGGTGGACAACCCAGGAATCTGACAGCCAATTTTGACAATACTGGCCAAGATGACTTCTTAAAGTTCCAGTAAGTTAGTGGATCACAGTTATGCTCAAGCACTTCTTCCTCCAAGTATGAGAGCACCATTTCTGCTGGCAACTTAGCCTTGTCTTTGAGATCTTTTGTTTTTTTCATGTCAGCCATAAGTGACCAAAGATTATCCTCCCCATAGGAGTTTGTAGATGGTGAACCTATATCACACCCATTAGAAACAGGTTTATCATCATCTGAGGTAGAACTCATTATTTCCAGCTCCCTAATTAAGTCCAGTTTATATTGTTCAGCCTCTTCTTCTGTAAATAAGGATGTTTTATAACGGGGGTCTAAAAGTGTAGCAAAAATGTACCTTGGATCATGAAGCATGCTCGACAATCTACTCACCATAGCTTCTTTCAAGGATTTTAACATGGTATCAATGCCCATTGTCTCCTCAAACAACATCTCTATTTTTCTGTTAAGTATGTGAATCATTGGAATCACTTGGCTTAAAGTGGACATGTGTGTACTCATTTCTCTACTTGCAGCTTCAAATGGTTTCAGAGCATGACACACAGATTGCATAACTTCCCACTGATCACAACTTATCAGCTCCCTAAAGCTGCACTCTATTGACATTTCATCAATTGCTCTTTTCTGTTCAATTAAGCGTTCAAGCATATGGAATGATGTGTTCCATTTGGATGGAACATCTTGAATAAGTTGATGCTGAGGCAACTCATATTCTTTTTGTAACTCTGCTAATTTCTCCTTTGCTTTTGCTGACCGCTGAACACGTTCACAGATCTTTCTTGCAATACTAAGCAAATTTTGAACCATTCTCTGACTTTTAATAGCCTCATTTACTATGAGATTAACAGCTTGACCAAAACACTGCACACTTGAATGATCGCTTTCATTTAAAGTTTTTCCTATGCTCTGATTATCAGTAACAGTAATCCCAATCTGAAGGCCAATGGAAGTTATCCAGGTTTCCCACCAATATTCTAGCTGCTTTTGAATACTGATACCATTGTAGTCGCAATCAATCTGTGACACATTTAAAAGTGCTGAACAATGATAATCTTCACACTCTGGTCTAAATGAGGACTCAAATGTTACCCAGTGAGCAGTAAGAGTTAGATATTCTCGTGTTTGATTGCTCATCCATATTCCTGATGTAAAATGTATTACCCCGCTTTCAGCTTCTTTCAGATGTGAAATAATTATTCGTTTCACATTATCATACATTTCCGGAATTGCTGTTCTTGAAAAATAAGATGGTGAAGGTAAAGAATACTGAGGTTGCAAATATTCAAGCAGCCTGTTAAAGCCAATGTTGTCTACAAAAGAATATGGCTGAAGGTCAAGTGCAATCATTTCAGCTACAAGACTTGTAATTTTTTTGGCAACTGGGTGAGAGTCACAAAACTTGTCATTGGTTTCATCAAATGTTGAAGAGCCTAATAGTTCTGTCCTCAGAGGCACGTGATTATCTTTAGAAGAGGACAACACTGTCTCTGAACTTTCAGTTTTCAGCACATTGCTATGAAACAGCCGCAAATGTCTTAGAAGGCAACTTGTACCTAAATTTGTTGGCTTTTTCCCTCTACTTATTGTACGTCCACAGTGCATACATATTACTTTAGTTGAATCTGCAGAACAAATTGAAAAGTGGTTCCACAGTTTTGAGGTCTTCTTGCTATTGACAGGAAATATAATTTGATTACCATTTGTAACCATTGTGGGTAAATCAGTCAATTTTGAGGATGAACGTTCTGCAGAAGCCAAAGTAGCATAAGGAGAATTTGCCAAACTGGCATCAATAAAACATTTTTGGTTCCCAATCACTTCAGGGTGGCGTCTATATAGATGTCTCATCAAGCAGCTTGTGCCTACATCTCCCTTCTTCCCACGACTTATCATACAACTGCAGTATCTACATACGGCTTTTAGGCTGTCCACTGGAGACAGTGAAAAATGATGCCAAACTTCTGATTTAAGCCTTTTCATAATCCTTTTATTCTGCTGAAACACAGAGCTATGTTCAAATATCAATGGGCTTAATCCCTCACAGTGCTTCTCAGGAGAAGACACTAAGGAGGCTTCACCTATATCATCACATGACAACATTGACGAGTCTTCCATCAGAGCATCTCCAGAAGGGAGAGCAGAATGGATTTCCTCAGTCATTCTATCTGGAGAAGAAGAAGCAGACATCGATTCTTTAATCACTTTTCCTGGAGAGGATGACAAAGAATTCAGATCACCATCAGAGGACAATAAAGAAGGCAATAAAGTTGGAGGAGCAGAGTACAAGGGTGGTATGCTTGTACCACCGCCATTCTCTTGCAAAACGATGGAACGATGAGCTCTCCACATGTGCCTTATTAAGCAACTAGTTCCAAGATCTTTTCCATTCTTTCCTCTACTGAATTCATTCATACAGTGGATACAAACTGCTTTAGAATTATCTAAAGGGGACAAATAAAAATGTTTCCAGACAGCAGATCTTCTTCTGGAACCTGATGTACTCTTTGGAGTTGGAACAGTTTTTTCTACTATATTCTCCACAGTTTCATCATATTGGTTGTTGGGTACGGGTGGAGACGACCCAGCCATGGCTTCTTCTTTGTTGCACTTTTCAGAAACTGTCAAGTCTGGTATTTCTTCAGAATAAACTACAGATTCCTCAATTACTCGCTCTGGAGATGGTGTCTTAGAAGCAATTTTCTTGACCAGTTTTATAGGTGATAACACAGCACTTAAATCTCCAACATCTGCAGTCTGAGGAGGCAATAATAACGAAGGCGAAGAAAAAGAAGATAAACCTGGCATACTTCCGTTTTCCTGAATAAGTACAGTAGGATGAGCTCTCCTCACATGTCTCATGAGACAACTTGTACTTAGGTCCTTTTCATTTTTACCCCTGCTAAATTCTTTCATACAGTACATACATATTGCCTTAGTGCTGTCTCGAGGGGATATAAAAAAATGATTCCAAGCAGGGGATTTTTTCCGGGAGCTTATGTTTCTGCTAGAAAGGAGGCTTTGTGTCACAGCTTCCATTGCTACATCATAAAGAGTGCTACTGTACTGAGAAAAAAGAGATCCATAATCATCTTCATTTTCTGTAAATAAATATTTACCAGAATTGTTATTGATCAAATGCTTTTCTTTGTCATCTTGTTCATCACTACTGTCTATATGTCTGAAATCTTCTTGTTCATTTTTTATATCCATTCTTTCCAGAGTACAATTATTTATACTGTCGTCTTGCTCTACTTTTAAATTGTTGATTTTATTTAACACAAAATTGCTGTTCATTTTTGGGGAATATGCCTTTTCTTTTTCCCCCACGGGTGACTTAAATTATTCTTGCTGAGTTCTCATGTATTAAGAAATAAATAAATAAAAATGATTGAAAATTTAATTTAAATGATATATCCTGTGTAATGCACAAACAAAAATGTATCATATAACCCTTGGGTTGTGTATTCGGTATTTTTCGTTGTTGTTGTGCAAATTTAAATAAGATTAATCACAAACTATATGTACTGAAAATGTATAGCTCTAATTTGTGAAATCTCAATTTCTTTTCGGGACCAAAAAAATCTCAGGTCTCAAATTAATTCCTCAAAGACAGCTACTGTTAAATACTTCATGTTGTAGACATAAGCCTATGAACTGAATGTTCTGTTTTCCTCGTGAAGGAAGCCATTCTGCTCATCTTGATTAGGTAATTATGATCCTTTTACACCATCTAGAAATAAAAAGAAAAACCATGTTAAACAGTTAAAATTATAATACGTGAAAAATGAAAGAAATACTTCTAAAAAACAGTCAACTTAGTTAAGATGTAATTCCCACACGCATAAACTAACAGTGCTGAATCTGTCAAAGACATTATTTCCCAGTCACTCACCCTCTCTCATGCACACACGTGGAAACTAATAATTTTGGCTTTGAGCTTTGCTTTTAAGGGAGGACTAAAATCCCTGTTTCACATTTCACTGCTGAAGTCAATCTCTAAATTTGTTATATATAGGTCTTCAGAAGACAATTGCCCATTCCATACAATATGTTAAGAAACATTAAGTTTTGATGAAGAAATATTTAGTACTTATCCTTTGAAATGTGTGCAGCTCTCTGGAGCATTTCTCTGGGTTCCTCTAGTTGAGCAATCACGCTCCTCATCATGGATGCAAGTGGCTTTTGATTTTATTTTATTTTTTTAAATTAAATGAAGTAACTTTATTCAGGGTAACTGAACTACCCTACAAAACCCAATAAAGCTGCTTGGCTCTGTCAGCAACTTCCTTTTCTGACACAACAGGAGGCAGCTGCCTTCCTAACAGAACTGCAGGCTTCCAGATTGACACTCTGGACTTGACACTCTGGACTTAAGAGTCTCTCCATCACCCTGCCCTTTCTGCTATGGAGGCAGCTCGTCCCTGTGATTAGCTGCGTGTGGTTCAAAGCAAGAGTGTCAGTATGGGGCTCAGGTGCTGGGCTTACCAAACAAATATGCTTAAAGTGAGGGAAGAAGAGAGCTCCTGGCTGACTCCTAGTAAACGTCAGTGATTAAAATGATCAACATTTTAAATCCAAAGGACTACCAATTGGATAACACCACTTAACACTATAAAATTCACTGTCTGTGTAAGTTACATTTTAAAAATTCACCGGGGGGTGGGAGGAGGAGAGGGAGGGAAGAACACAGCACACAATGGAGCACACAAATTTCTGGCAGGCCTGGACATGTGTTTATAAAAAACTTTCCCTGCTAATTCTCCCTTCCTACATTTCACAAATGCAGGTGGCTTCCCTCTTAAGGCTTTACAGTGTGGCTAGAAAGATGAATTGGACACATCCACAGGACAGGGCAACAAACCTACATGGCACATGTAGTGGCACAGACAAGTTTGTGGTACCAAGAAGCCTTGTTAACAGAGCTGCCAACTCTCCCAGTTAACGTGATTTTTGGCCTCTGTGGCAAGCAGTCTTGGAAGGACACCAAACACTGCAGCCTTCATGCAGCTATCAGATCTGCAGGAGAAAGCCCCCTTGTTTAGCTTCACCATTTTCCTACCTTCTAAGGAAGAAAAGTGTATCATAGCTGCTAAAGCAGGTAGCACTCCCTCCTGGGAAAAGCAGGAAGAGTCCTATATTATTTTCAAAGGGGTAGCTGTCTTAATTTAGTTCAGCAAAAATAAACAAGGCACTTTTAAAAAGACTAACATTTATTTATCGTATGAGCTTTTGTGGGAGAAAATCCCACTTCAGACACTTATAGTAACTTTGCAATTTCCAGGAGAAAATTCATGCAGAGTTCCATTAGAAAGAAGCAGTTGCTCACTTCAGGATGAAAAACCCTTAAGAGAACACAGAAGTTTTCTTCAAAAATCAAAAAGCATTCAACTGTACAAAAACAGTTTATTGGTTTTTATCTCACCTCATCTCCATATTTCACCCAGCATACACTTTGTACTTTGTGAGAAGCAGCCATATGTGAATGGGTCAGCAACCGGAAAGCTAATAAGAAGAGCCATTCCAAAACTTAAGATGAGTTTTCATTAAGGCTGAGCAGAGACATGTGTCTTTGGAAAAGCCATAGTATTTATAAGTTTGTATAGAATCCATGCTGCAGATTGTATGTTTTTGACACATCTCTTATGCAAAGTGAAAGCCTTTTTCCTTATATATCCTGTACTTCTAGAAGTAGCTTTAGATTGGAGCATAGTTTCCATGCCCAGTTTGCAAGCATGCATGAAGAGTGGTTATAAGCAGGTTTAGATTTCATTGTATGCCACTTTTTTTTTAAACTCCTCTTTGGCTCTTCTTATTACACTCTTGCACTTAAGCTGGC
>ML685809.1:3117687-3206250 GCA_007922175.1 Pelusios castaneus
CGCACCAGGCAGGCAAGTCACCATACGGTTCTCCCGGTCATCACAAAATATTCGTGAAGGAACTTTAAAAGTGCTTATCTAATGATCTAGGATGCTCAACTTGTCATCTTAAAAAAGAGGTCTAAATTTTCAAGGATGAGGGTTGAATAATTCCCAAAAAGAGCCACGGAAGGGTTCTCACACTGGGAACTAGTTTTCAGGCCCAGTTTTCCTATTTATGGAAAGGATGCAATATCCTAATTTGCATATGTATTACCTGATTCACACACACTAACCATCTGCCAAAGTTTTTCCCCCCCCCCCCCCCCATTTTCTTTCCTTTTCTCTTTAAGGACTGTCCTGTCCCTGCCCACCCCGGTATGTGTGTGATATGTTACCAACTCTCCCAAATTTGTAGCGAACAAAGTGATTTTGGCCTCCATTGCAGGAGCTCTTGCTCAAAGTACTAAATGTGAGATCATATTCATAAACATATGCTGAGTATTGCCTGATATTGTTTGTGCAGGGCTTCTATCTTCTCCCCCAAACCACAAATGCCCATTAATTGTCTTAATTCTCATCTTCCCCCTCCCTTTTCCCCTTACACACCCACGGCCCACATCTGTCCCTCCTGCAGCAGCAAAGGTTCTTCATTCCGCACCTTCCAAGCCTGGTGGTCAGCAAGGGTCCTCTTTTCTTTCTCAGGAGGAAGGAGCAGAGAATTGTCACTTTGCTCACTCCTCCTTCTGCTCCTGTGCAAGGTGCCTGTGCTCCGTCTACTGCCCCCTTTCTATATGTCCAGGGGTCTGCAACTTGCGGTTCTGGAGCCACATGTGGCTCTTTGGTTGCCTCCTCGTGGCTCTGGGTTCCCACCCATCACAGGGAACCCTGCAGAAGGTCCTGCCAGGCTCCCCATTGCCACTGGGGGACCCAGGGGGCGGGGCACTCCTAGTTCTCAGCTCTGTTCGCTCCCACCCCCGCCCCACCAGGGGACCCTGTGGCAGACACCCTGGCGCAGCTCCTCCCACCAGGAGGCTACACCAGCTCTCAAAACACTTGGTTATTGAAGGAATTTTAAAACAATGGCTCTTATTAGCTTTCGGGTTGCTGACCCATGTCTTGTCAAAATAGTATAGCGAAACAAACATGGGTTAGTCTTTAAAAGTGCCACCAGACTCCTTGTTCATTATCATTCAGTATCTTAAGAAAGGAAGATTTGTCATAGGCAAGATACTTCCATTTAAAACTTCAGTACACGTTGTTGTCATAGTTGCTAAAATGATCATTTACAAATGACTATTGTAAAATACTGCAAGCAAAATTCCCCAAGCACATAAAATTATGGGGAAAATTTTTCAACTGAAAGTCATGTGTCTTGGAAATCTTGAGTTCATATACACAAGCAATGAAATACAGATCATTAAGGAAGGTAATAACGGCAATGAAAGTCCCAAGTATTTTGATATGAGAAAATAGAAATAAAGGAAAACCATTTGTTTAAATCTACTACTACAGATCATCAAGGCCAGAAAGAAGCATTTCTGAACAACAGACAAAAATCTCTATGTTTTGAATAATATATAGTAAAACATGGATCAAAGAACACTTTCACATGTGTAAATCATTGTTTCTGGAAACAGAATAAGGCATCCAGTGGTTGAGACAATTTTAGATATACTGACTTGTAGCTTGAGATTTCTGTCCAAAAGCTGTGTAAAACTATTAAATTTAAGAATGCAGGCTTACAGAAAAGCCTCAAATGGGGTTTAAAATTCTAGAGAATCTTAAGTAAAGGAGTGGGATCAGTAGTAAAACATTGTGGTGTTTTAAATAAAAATGTAAAGATAGGAAACAATAGGGTAAAATATGGCATAGGGATCCCTTTTTCCCTTCCATTATGTGTCCATTACATAGCCCTTGGGATATCATTTCCCTATGTGCCCCTCACGTAGCCTTCAGAGCATCATCCTGCTATCCTTCCCCTAATAAAACACTACATACAGATCACTCCTGTATGAAGCCCCTCACCTATTCATCCTGACATTATGTCCACCCCCACCGGGCCCCTCCCCAACCCAATGTTCTATGTGCTCTTGCAGCCTTTCCCCTATCCATCCTGATGTTCCAAGTGCTGCATTTCCTTTCCTCCCAGGTACCAGCCAATCAACTTTTACGTTTCACTCCTATATGTGCCATCCCCACCTGGCCCACCCCCTACCCAAACTCCTAAGTATTCTTGTAACCCATCCCACTTTATGTTCCTTTTCTGTACGTGTTACCCAGCCCCTCCTCTTGCCAAACCATAAACAGAACTTTCAGCCAGTGGAATTCAGTAGAGAATGGAGAGGAGAGCTGTAGAGAGATCCAGGCAGTAGAGAAGAAAAAGACAGCGGCAGCAGAGCAAGGAAAAGACAAAAATGAAATGGAAGACCAAGAGCGGCAAATGAAGAGAAATAAGTGAGAGGACAAGAACAGGTGTGAGAGAAGATCAAGAAACCCCACAGTAAGCATCGCTGGAAAGCAAGGAATTCACTGTAGCTTTGCACAGCCTGGCCACCTCAATCCCCATCATATGCTTATAACCAAAAGGGAATTTATATGCTTATACAGATTGGAAGGATCTTTCTTAGATGAACCGGAAGGAATTTTCTGTATAAGGCTGTAGGTATAAGGATTAGTGTGCCTGCGAATAAAACAATGCCTGCAGTCTAAATGAGAAGCTCTCCTTCTCTACCCATTAAGCACCTGTCTGATCCACACTTGCTGAATGTTTAGGTAGTTAAGGCTTAGTGTTAAGAATAGTTAAATGTTAAGTATCCAATTTTATAGTTATCTTTGTATTGCATAGAGTGCTAAGTATTGTATTTAAATGTTTTACTGATGATGTATGTTAGTGTAAGAACTGTAGTAAGCTAAGGCTTTCAGGTTTTTCTTTAGAATTCTATTGTATTAATAAGATTTAAGAAAGAAGATACTTGTTTTTGAAGGAATTGTTGAATTAAGTGTCAATCCTTGATCGAAGAGTTGTATTAGAGTCTCTTGGGGTAGATTGAGGGATTTCCCAGGTGAAATTAGTAAACTAACCACATTAAAAGGATATCCTTGATAAAGATAGAAAAACTATCTAACAGCTAAATATAAACTCAAGGGTAACACTAGGATCTTAGTGTCAATTATGGACCTAATATTACTTGCTGACAGACTCCCAATGATAATTTACAACAGTGGCTAAAGCACAGGCCCGGAACTCTGGGTATCTGGGTTCAATTCCTAGTGCTGCTACATGAGCCTGTGGAAATCTTATTTCGTGAGCCTTGGCACCTCACACTTAATATGGGGATAATATTTTTCTCCCACTGTCTTGTCTATTTAGATTATGTAAACTCTTTAGAGCAAGGACGGTCTTACAACCAACAAGTTTATACAGTGTCTAACACAATGAACTACCATTTTTGGTGTGGGTCTCCAGGCACTACTAAAGTATTTATTGGAATAAAATATCTGGAAATTTTAAAACCTAGATTTAGATCCTAAAGGGAAAGAACTCATTTTAAGGAGGGATTGGATAGAGCTACATTCAAGTACACACAAACTCGCTGCTAACTGTTTGAATTACAACAAAGAAAAAGAGCACCCGTTTCTGCCCTCAAACTGGTAAGAAACAATTTCATAGAGTCATAGAATAATAGGGTTGGAAGGGAATTCACGAGGTCATCTAGTCCAACCCCCTGCTAAAAAGCAGGACCACTCCCCCTAAATCACCCCAGCCAGGGTTTTGTCTAACCGAGCCTTAAAAATCTCCAAAGATGGAGATTCTACCACCTCCCTAGACAGCCCATTCCAATGCTTCACCACCCTCCTAGTGAGAAAGTTTTTCCCAATATCCAACCTTGACCTCCCCAGCTGTAATTTGAAACCATTGCTCCTTGTACTGTCCTCTGTCACCCTCGAGAACAGCCTAGCTCCCTCCTCTTTGGAGCAACCCTTCAAGTAGTTGAAGGTTGCTAGCAAATCCTCCCTCAGTCTTCTCTTCTGTAGACTAAATAAGCCTAGTTCCTTCAGTCTCTCCTCATAGGTCATGTGCCCCAGCCCCCTAATCATTTTTGTTGCCCTCCGCTGGACTCTTTCTAATTTGTCCACATCCTTTCTGTAGTGGAGAGCCCAAAACTGGACACAGTATTCCAGATGTGGCCTGACCAGTGTCAAATAGAGGGGAATTATCACATCCCTCGATCTGCTGGCAATACTCCTACTGATGCAGCCTAATATGCCATTGGCCTTTTTGGCAACAAGGGCACACTGTTGGCTCATATTCATCTTCCCGTCCTCCAAAACCCCCAGGTCCTTTTCTACAGCGCTGCTACTTAGCCAATCGGTCCCCAGCCTGTAGCAGTGCATGGGATTTTTCCATCCTAAGTGCAGGACTTTGCACTTGTCTTTGTTGAACCTCATGAGGTTTCTTTCGGCCCAGTGTTCCAATTTGCCCAAGTCTCCCTGGATCCTGTCCCTGGCCTCCAGAGTATCTATCATTTCCCCCAACTTGGTGTCATCCGCAAACTTACTAAGCACGCAGTCTATTCCACCATCAAGATCATTAATGAAGATGTTGAATAGAACCGGCCCCAGAACCGACCCCTGGGGCACTCCAATCGTTACCGATTGCCAACCAGACATCGAGCCATTGATTCCTACCCGCTGAGCCCGTTGATCTAACCAGTTTTCGATCCACCTTATGGTCCACGCGTCCAACCCATACTTCCTTAACTTGCCGACGAGAATGCTGTGGGAAACCGTATCAAAAGCCTTGTTAAAGTCAAGGTATATCACGTCAACGGCTCTTCCCGCATCCACAAATCCAGTCATCTCATCATAGAAGGAAATCAGGTTGGTCAGGCATGATTTGCCCTTGGTGAATCCATGTTGACTGTTCCTGATCACTCTATTTTCCTCCAAGTGTTTCAGGATGGATTCCTTGAGGACCTGCTCCATGATTTTCCCAGGGATTGAGGTGAGGCTGACCAGTCTATAGTTCCCCGGATCCTCCTTTTTCCCTTTCTTAAAGATAGGTACTATATTTGCCTTTTTCCAATCCTCCGGGACCACCCCCGTTCGCCACGAGTTCTCAAAAATAATGGCCAGCGGCTCTGCAATCACTTCCCCCAACTCCCTCAGCACCCTCGGATGCAGTTCATTCGGCCCCATGGACTTGTGCACATCCAATTTCATTAAGTGTTCCCTAACCTGACTTTCCATCACCGAGGGCCACTCTTCTCTCCATTCCGCGTTACCCCATGTAGTAGCCTGGGAGCTGGCCCCCTCCCTGTGAAGACTGAAGTAAAAAAAACATTGAGTACTTCAGCCTTTTCCGCATCATTCTCCACAAGGATGCCTGGCCCATTCAGTAAGGGACCTACACCACTCTGATCTTTTTTTGTTGCTGTTATACTTATAGAAGTTAATGAAGTTTCACTGATATAAAACCTGTGTTAGTGACCAGAGGCCCAGAATGTTGTTCAATGTCTCTACCAGGATAGGAGACAGAATGTTGGAATCAGATGGTTTGTGGTGATTCTGTGACTGTTGGACATGGGCTATTGCGATAGGCAGGCAGCATCGGAAGGGCAGTGACAGCAGTTATTCCCCCAATAAGGGGAACCAGAACAGAAAGGAAAGAGACTTTAGTACAGACCAGGTTAAAGCATGAGGAGGAAAGTGAAAACGATCTGTGGAAAGTGATGGAACAGAAGAAACCCACAGATATATAGAGATAGATCAGAAGGGGAGGACAGAGAAGTGAGTTCCTTGCTGTTCTTTCACTTTATGTATTGGTGGGATCTGGGGGGCTTACCAAAGACAATTCATGTCATCTCAAATCATTAAAACATCTAGGTGCCTGGCCAAGATTTAGCCAAAGTCAATAATTCATTCTGATCAGGCAAATGGGTGTGTCACCATCTGGGATATTCAACCCTAGTAAATACAGGGGACTAACTTTTCCACCACCTGTATCTTTAGCTATAAAAACTATGCTACAATGTTAAAATTAGGGATACAATTACATACAGTATAAATCACAAAATAATTTTACAGCATGAAGGAACCATTCTGTTTATATTAAAAATTAGAGGTCTGTTGATGTAAAGTTACATTTTTATTCTTTAATAGCCTTTCGGGTTCTAAAACACCCACAACACAAAAATAATGGCGAAAGATGACACCAACAGAAAGTTCAGAAGTGACCATTTTAGTTAAAAGAACCCTGTCAAATTGAAATATAGCCAGCCTTACAAAATATGTCAAAAGTGAATTCAAGTCAATCTGACCCAACCCCAATTTTCCCCCAACAACTTATGTTTTTACAACTACCAGATCAACCTTGCTGCTCCAGGCTTCATCAGGTTTATAGGGGCCACTTCCAGGTGCTGTCTATACCTTTGAAAAGAGTGAAGGGAATGAATCAACCCTCCATCCCCAAGATCCCAGCACTTCTCACTCTCTATTAAGCTCCTCACATAGGCACACCCGACTCGTGATTCTTCCTGGGTCTGCACAAGTATCCTTGGTTCAAACTTGTTATTGGCTACAACTCTGCTACTTCGTTACTTTTAATACATTTCCTGAAATATGTGGAAAAGAGCTCTGCTCAGAACAGAGAGAAGATATGCTAGTGTACAAGGCACAAAGTGAAACTGAAAGCAATAAAATAATGAAAGAGACTATACAGAACACTGTCAAACAAATGGAAGAAAGAAAGATTCCTGTTCCAAAGAAATTTTAGACTTAAGTATGATTCCTACATTAATGAAGTCCCTGTAAAAATTTTACTGAAAGACATTCTGTAATTTAAACATGGTGAAAAGCACTTCTAAGGAATGTGGTCATTCTAGCAACGTGTGCGAAACTAGGAAGACACAATATAAAGATTATACCATGTACACGTGGGTAGCATGTTTGCCTAAAACGAAATATTCAGACATCTATTTGATTCTCAAAACTACAAAATGTCTAAAGTTCCCACAGACCTCTGTGATTGGATGCTAGTTGCTAAGCATTATAAAAAAAAAAAACCGAGAAACCTAAATTGAACTTAGAAATCAAATATAGGCTAGTTTGGAAAATCTTGGCATTCATTCTTTGTTTTTCATAAATCACTTGAAAGTTATTAGACACGTATTCATGTAGCACCTACACACCTCAAGCAGGCTGGAGCTCCATTGTGCTAGGCCCCATATATGAACAATCCTTAGCCCAGAGACTTGCAATCTAAAAGTAGTTCTTGCTTTGCGTGTTTTGATGGTAAGTGCCACTCATTTTGCAAATTCTCACTCAGCAATACAGTTCATTTTAGCTTGACACAGCACTCCAATACAAAAATCATTACAGATCATTAACTATAATAGTTTTGCTACATTTAAAAAAATATGAACTTTACTATTCCAAAAATCTAATTAATTCAAAAAAGAAAATTATTTGTAGGTTATGGATTAAAATACCTTCCACTTCAAATGGTGATATAAGTGTATACGATATCAAATGTTAACTTGGACTTAAATTTGTTATTTGAGTAAGTAATACCATGGCAACTTGTTGGAATTTTGTGTAATAAATACAGGTAAAATTTTCAGAAATTCTCAACATTGGCCTAACTCTGCTCCTAACTACTGAATTCAATGGGAGATTGTATCAGTGACATTTTAATCATTTGTTTAGACAAGCATTCCATGTCAAGTTATAGATTTTATTAATATTATTAGGAGACTTACTCCAATATTACTACTAATAGTAATCTTCTAAATATTAAGGTTTCTTTTTCAACAGCAAAATTGCTATTTAGGTTTCATTTGTTCAGAGGATTTTTTAGCACTGGGAATCATAACTACTGTTAACAAACATCATGTGCTATAAGCTCGAGGGAGAGGGAATCGGCAACAAAGGCTGGAAGCAGTATGGTGGAGAATGAAAAAGTGAGTGAGAGCAAGGAAGAAAGGGGTCAGACATCAGAGGAAATACAAAAAAGAATTAAAGGCAAGACAAACATTTATCCCCACAATAAACTGCGTTTTGCTGGTTGAAAATACTGTGTTTACTTTTAGAGAAATCTCAGAACACAACTCTTTTCTGATCCTGTATTTTCCACACCATCCCTCCACATAACATAAATGCTGCTCTTCAAACAACCCCCCTCCCTCAAACAGAACCATTGCCCATTTTGTAGAGTCCTGCTCTTTCCCTACCTCATGACATCTATTCTGCTCTGCTCCCCTACTCTACCTGCATCACGAAAAGACCTACATGGGCCAATGATCTGTTATGCAGATTGCACATAAAGAGTGTAGCTCAGAAATGCACTGGCATTCGGGAGGGGAAGGACATACCTTCCTGCTGTCCAGTCCATAACCTTGGCTCCAATATATATGAAAAAAATACATATTTCATAAGTTTTCAATGCAAGAATAATTTTGCTGAAACAAGGAATAAAATGGCATTTAAGGGATTCAAAATGATACCAAACAGTCAGGACTGGTGGGGCATAAGGTGTGGGAGTCAGACAGACAGTCTATGCAGAATAAGTGAATGAGAGAAGTTGGTGGACCTGAATGTTGTGTGTCATCAGTTTTGCAGTTTCTCTTGCTGAAAGCAGCCTTAGAAATATTAACGGGAGTAGAAAAAAAAAGATTTTAAAGGATTCTTAAAAATTTAGAATAGATCATTTAATGGATACTCTAATCAAAATGGAAATTTTAAGTTAGTCAATTTTTTATAATTCAAGTTGAAAGATCAACCAACTATGAAAGCACTAGATCACTTCCATTAAGTGTCAATTTCCTTTGATACTAACCAGGATCAGCTCCTAGGAAGGCCTGTTTTAATCCCCAAATGCCACATTAAGCCCTTGAGCTCTACAAATAATTCCCACTGACATCAATTTCAGGTGGACTTGCATGGACTGAATATAATAAAGTGTCTTTAGATAGATTTATTTAGGGTGTGTGGAGATTTTTCATTGTTACATTTATATTATATAAGACAAGGTACTACATTTACACTAATCCTTTGTTTGCTGGAACTTAAAGCCCGATTATGCATCTCGAGATGGATTAGTAGAATAGATGTGTGCTAATGCAAAGGACCCAGGAAAAAGCAATGTGTGTATTCTATGATGCATTGAGTACTAATTCAAATTCTTTCACATTAATTTTAATGTTAAGTTTGATTATTCTTTTACAGTTCTATTGGAGTTCTGAACAGCTTTATATAGCCACCAAAAGTTATCATAAATTACAAACTATTTTTCAAACAAACCTCTAGTTCATCTCTATACTAGGTTTTCCTCAGAGTTCAATTATCTCCAAACCTCTTGGAGTTTAACAGAGCTGGCCTTTTTTCTGGGTTCCTCCTAAGATCTAAACATGTTTCTCAGACTCTTCTGCTGTAACTAGCAAAGGACCATAACAAAAATGCTAGTTTGGAAACTTTCTAAAAGTCTTAAAAATACTCTTTGGGAAACGCTTTACCTCGCCTATAACGAGAACAACTGTGACCAGATCAGCCAATGACTTGAGGACCCAAAATAAAAGTATAATGTGATTATAAGCCTAAGTGAATTGTGCACTCTTCACAGGTACCTAAGCCTACCACTGTACCATTTACTACAGTAACTTCCATCTTCAATTCCAAAAAATGAGCCTACTCCTGGACTCCAAAATGATAGTTTATCAAAGGCTTTCTCTGCCCACTTGTCAGTAGTCAGCCAGTTCTTCAGCATACGCTACTCTAGGCTCCATGCCAGGAGTCTCTGCTGCAGACACATTCTCCTTGCCTTCTTGCTTAGGCAAGACTCTGCAGTAGAAGGAGGCAGCTGTCACAGAGGGCCAGCTAGGAAAAAGGCAGTGGTTCCCAGCATGGCAGCATTTGGTTCAAAAAGAAATTCTGGCACAGACACTCATCTCTCCCGAGCACACCAAAAACCCAGTCTCCTCCTCCCCAAAGAGTAGTACTACAGATGCAGGCATGGGCAAATAAAATCTTGCTCAAACAGGTAAAATCATATGACGACAAGAATTTAATTTATATGAATAAAATGTAGTTTAATATTTTGCATACTCAAAATGCTTCACAAACTAATCCACACAAAACTCTCTGTAAAACTGATAACTATTATGAAACAGTCTTCTGTTGCTCAGTGGTTAAGGGTGCATTGAGGATGAGGTTGTTTTGTTTTAATTCTAAATAGTTAAATCACTTCACACAGTATGAAAATTAGTGTTTTCCTTAAGCAAAATTATATCACTTATTGATTACAGTTCTCATTTCCTTGAAAACTGGTAGTAAATCCTTTTAACAAACAGTGTTTTGGGATGTGAGCATGGGGAACTGAATAAGGTGTATGGAACAAAGAAGAGAAACAGAAACCAAAGAATGGCACTTTATCCACTCCACCCCACCAACTCCAAGAGCAAAAAAGGAGCAGGTGCCTCCTTGGAAGTTGCCCTTTTCTCCCTACTTCAGTGCACGTATAGAGCATCAGCCCACCTGCCCAAATTTTTCTTCTACTTAACTGTGAGAACACGTAGTAAAGACTTGTATATTCTCATTTCCCCCTTCTTGAGAAGTTTCTTGACTTCTGAAGAGTGGAGGAAAACAGACAGAGAAAGAACAAAAGTAATCAAGATAAAACAAAACATTAAAAAAAAAGGATAGAATATGTTTTGATGTATGTATACCAATACATGATGTGACACCAGACACTGTGCTAATCCCCTAATTAATCACCAGGAGGGCTCCAACCAGAACAGGAGAGCCATTAGTTTAGAAGGTGTTCTAAAAAGTAAAAGTGATTATTTTAAGAATTTCAGGTCTTGTGTCTGACATTGCTATATCCCTTTACCTCGCAACTAGATTTGCTTTAACAATTCACACTAAGCAGAAACTCCAACAAAATCTAGATGTTTTAATTTTTTAGTTTGTTTCTATTTAGACTAAAGGAATGAGAGATAAACATCTACAATTATACAGCAGAACTAAAGGTTTTAAAAAACTTTAGACATCAGCTCTTCTGAGGAATAGAAAAAAAAAAACCATACCTGCTAGCAGAACTAAAAGATCACCAGAAGAAGATTCTTGGCTCACATGAAACTTAGCAATTCCATATGGCAGAGAACTTGCCAAACAGCACACCTTTTAGGCTGCACAGCCTCACTGATAAACACAACCTTAGGACTGTAGAAACTCTAGGGCAGGGTCTCAAACTGAAATCACCATGATGGCCACATGGGGACTAGGATATTGGCCTGATGGCCACATCACTGAAACTTTTTCATACAACAGGGCCACCAGTTTATTTAATTAAAATTAAATTACAATTAATTGAATTAAAGGAATTGTAAATAAAATTAATTAATTGGATTTGAATGAATTAATTGAAGTTTAATTTTTAAATTTAAATTTTTAAAAGATTTTAAAAGGTTTTTTTTGAAAGAGAAAGAAAGAAAGGGTTGCTTGTAACCCCAAGCCCGGAGGCGAGCAGCCAAAGCCCAGCTCCCAGCTGCATGCCGGGACCGGGCAACGCCCCCCCACAGGGACCCCATAGAGCCTCCCCCAGCACATAGCTCCCATGGGAACCCTCCCCACACTCCCTCCTGCCAGCCCTGACCTGGCCCCGCAGGCCTGGTCCATCTGCTCTGATCGCTGGGCCGTGCTCCCATGCCGCTGCGGGCCAGGGCTACGCCTGATGAGGCATGTGGCCGGCGTGGCTCCCAGCCTCCCATGCGGCGGTGCATCCTTCTCAGCTGCCCAGCAGTGATTGCACACTGTTGACTCAAATCCAGCTTCCCATCCACCATAACCCCCAGGTCCTTTCCTACAGCGCTGCTACTTAGCAGATCGGCCCCAAGCCTGTAGCAGTACATGGGATTTTTCCATTCTAAGTGCAGGACACTGAATCCCAGCCTGACTCAGGTTCAAACTCCTCTATTCCTGTGGGGTCTTGGGACATTTGCTCTGGGCCCTGGGTTACCACAACATAAGGAGGATTAGGTCTGAGCATAAATCTGAACTCTGGGCTTACACTGCAGAGTAGATATAGCCCAAGTCCTAAACCAGGACTCGAAAAAACCCAGGCGCCAGATCACCATGGCGCCCATGCATTGTACCCTGGCCCCTAGCTCTGCTGGGGTACTCAAAGGTGCGTTCCCTCCCTCCCCCCAAAAGCCACTGGCGCCTTCAGGAGCACACAGCTTTTTTTCGGTGGTGGTGGTGGTTTCTTTGCCCCTGACCACTACCACAACTGTTCGCAGCCAAGGAGTTTCTGCGCTCCAGACTACCTTCTCCGCCAGGTTCACAGTGGGCTCTTCACCCACACTGCTGCCAAAAGTAGTGGCGGCGGCCGCATTTTGGTAGCAGCAGGCCCCTCCAATGTGCCACACACCTAGGTGCCCCAGTTTGGGGGTAGTGCCTAGGGATGCATTTGTCGAGGCCAAACCTAAGCTACTCTCATGCTGCTCTTGTGCACACTGGAAGCAGAGCCACTCTATGCAATCCCAAGCACCCGCACACAATGCCCAATGCACAATAATCTTTGTGCTGAAGTCTATTCTGGTGGACACATTTCAGATGTATGCAGATTTAGCATCTTTGTATTTACTTACTATAGTATACAATATTTCTTATTAATACATAGACAAATGACTTTTACTGCATGCTGATACAGTAAATTTAACATCAATATAAAAACTACAGCCGAACATTGAGAAAGAAACTGACTGGTTAAACCTTTACCTAGAGATTCTATTTTCTTTATATTTCATATTCCAACAATAGACAAGTTAAATTTCACCCTGCACACTCCCATTAAAAATTTTAATTCTAACCCACATTCCAGAGTCAGAAAATATAGGCATATATCCTATTTTACAGTGCCTGAAAGCTTGCTTAAAGTTACACATATACCCTATTGCTTACAATTTAAAGTTAAGATAATGAATGAGCATGACAAAGAATGGGAAGTGAACCATATGAACTGTAAAGGGGATGAAATATTCATATAAATTTCCGTACTAAATGTCTAGGGTTAAATGCTTTCATGTTTGCACTATCTACTGCAGCAACCTTAGCGTGCAGTCAGTCAATAGTTATTTTACGTAGGATTATCCTCAAGAATTATTTCTTGAATTAGATCTGAGATATTATGCCAATTTACAATAGAAGTTAGTATTTTCAATGAATGCTTTTAACCTTGAGAGCTACATTAGAAAATTGCTTTAGGTATATCTATAAAAGAAGCTGCAGTTCTTGGCATCATATAATGAAATGATGCAAGGTATGTGCTAAATTTACCCTCTGATGTGCACTTACATTTAAATTTTAAATGCCTTCAACAATATATTTTTAATAAAATAAAAAGATTACTATGTTTTGGATAAAGCAATATAGCCTATTTTCATAAAGTCCCCTTAGAGAGTATTAGAATTGAACAAGAAGGCCACTACAAAGAAAAACTGCTTTGTCCGTCCTATTGCTATAATTCTGTTTTAGACAGCCATGATAGTTTACTTCTGCTTAAATAAGCTCTAAATAAGGAAATGATCCTAAGGCAGAACTAGCACACAACCGATCTCTTTTGACTCACCACACACAGATGGCCCAGAACAGTGGTTTTCAAACTTTTTTTCTCAGAACCCATTTAAAAAAAATCATTTATGCCCACAACCCAACAATTAAATCTTTCAGCAATGCATTCCAGTCTTTGGCAGTGACAGCAGGGGGTGCCCTACCCCAATACCTGCGGGTCTGCTACCCAATACTGGGTCCCGACCTGTAGTTTGAAAACCACTGGCCTAGAAGAACTTTAGTTTTATTTTCAAATTGTTGATTAATTTTGAGAAAATATTTGAAGCTATTACTTGTTTAAGTGGGTCTATCAAAGTTTCTAGATTCAGTTTTACCAGCCTTAAATATTTCATCCATTTGTTGTCACTGTCCATATAATATGAGTGCATCCAATTTTTAAAATTTAAGTTAAACTGGATTTATTAAAGAAAAAAATCATGTTCTAAGACCCTACACAAGAATAAACAGTATTTATTGTCAAGCTACATTAACAAATGACCAGTTTTTCCTCACTGCATTTGTGCTTTATATTGTTTAAACAGGCAATAAAAAGTGAAACTTGCTCTTCTGAAGACCTATGCTTGCTGATTAGTGAATATATAGAGGGATTAGGCCTAGCACTTGCCAAAATATCAAATAGTTTTAGATCCTTATCCTGTGACAGGACAAGGATCTAAAACTATTTGATATTTTGGCAACTATGGGTATTTATTTCAAAAGAAAACTAATGGATTTAGGAGCACAACTAAGACTCATACTTGTAAGTTCTCTGAGCACTTACGCAATCCCTTCTCTCCTACCCCCACTAAATTATTCAGTGCTACACAAAGTAAGTCCCTCCTACAACAGCTGACCTTGGTCTAAATGAATGAAAATAAGGTACAAACTGGAAGAGAGAGAGTTCTCTAACTGTTTACTGATAGACTTACATATCTGTTCCACTGCATTCCATTGGCTTCATTTCAGGTTCAATACATACTATCCAAATTGATGCTGAGGAGTTTACCTGAAGGGAGGAAAATGCATTTTTTTAAATACATATACATATATATAAGGAATTTCCAGTATTGTCAACTGTCATGATTTTATCTCAAGTCTCAAAGTGAGTTTTTGTTTGTTTGTTTTTTGCTTTGAAGTCCCAGCTCTTGGGGTTTTTTAATTCCATGAGACACTCAGATTTCATTTGGTAAATTTCAAGCCTCAGGTGTGGAGAGAAGCCAGACATTTGAAACTCTAAGACCCCTGTAAAGTAAATAACATGCCCAAAAATATAATTTTTAGAAGTTACGTGGTTTTTAACCCAATCTCCTGATTTTTGGAAACTGTCTTGATTATTGGATGCATACGTTTGGCAATACTGGATTTTTTTTTGTGCAAATGAGGTCAGATCATACCACCCACAGCACCATTCCAAAGGTACAGAGAATTGGGGCAACCACTCCAAGCCCGCACTTTGGGTGGCCCCATACTTTGTGCCAAGACCAGTCTGAAGGCGGTGGCTGCTACCTGCCTTCCGGCTACGCACCGGGACCAGTCAGGAGGTGGGCAGCTGCCGCCAGTGTCCCGCTGCACGCTGAGCCCTGCACCCACTTCTCAAGACACAAGGAACTTCCACCACATTGGAAACAATTCACTCGAAAGAGCCTACCAATTTAGCACATGACAGAAGACCTATAGTACTTGATAGCAAGTTACTACTTCCCTCCAGAAGCTGAATAAGCTGCTTCACCACATTGCTACTAACGAAATCTTGTATTAATCAATACGCAATACAACACGATCGCTACACAGTGAATCTCACCGATAAGAACATGTTCTTTATACTGTATTATTCCAACAAAATCAGTTACTTCGAATTAACAAGTAGGAATCCAATAATAAATACAGTGATCCAGAGATCACCACCCAGCAGAAAACTCACAGGAGGGACTGGGAGTCTGGAGGAGGAAAACCCTAAGATTCACTTTATATATCTTTCAAAGAACTAACTCTACTGGTGGGAGAAGCTAGGCTGGAAGACTGCAGATTTTAGAGCAGGGGTGTCAAACATGTGGCCCAGAACCTCTTCCATCCAGCCCATGACTGTAGTCCATGGGACCACACACTCTTCCTGAGAGAGAGAGAGGTCTCGGATACCCAACACCAGGGGTGGACAAAAGTGGCTTGCAGCTAGGCGTCAGCATTTTTACTTTTGGTCGCGAGAGGGCATACCTCCATTACATTTCTGCAGTGGAGCTAGGCGACAGGCTACTAAAACTGCTTGCCATGGCAACCAGAAACACCGATTTGTTGAGGCCTGCCCAACGCTATGCAATGTCATGTGTGTGTCAGGTCTCATGACTTTGTGGAGCACTAGGTATGCGAGACTGCGCTCTGTGAAACCACACTCTCTCCCAGTCTCGCATATACAGCACTCTGTGATGCCACAAGAGTGCCCTAGTATTTCTATTTATGATATGTATGGCCCACTTGAAGTACATTTAACTCAAATCTGGCTCACCATTAGCACGAGTTTGACACCCCTGTTTTAGAAGCTATGTCCCTCTAAGCCCCACATACCTTCACCCAATGACATGAACTATCCTGTGGGGTCAGCTACTACCCCTCAGTCTCCCCTACATCAAAGTATAACTCAAACAGAAGCTATGATACCTCTGATAGAGATCCCTCAAAGCTGCTTGGAAACTCCAATCTGTATTGTCTCCTGCACTCACATTTCCATGCAGAAATCCTCAGATTCTGCAGTGGATGGTAGAGTTTGGCACTTTCCCTCCCCACTTGCACTTTATGGTTCTTCAGAATCCATATGGGGTAAAGAGCAGTTAAACACAGTGTGTGGCGGAGAAGGTGGGGAGGAAAGGGGAGGAGAAATGCCAAAAGAGGTTCCCTCACACAGATCCAGGTGGTATAATTCAGCCCACCAGAATTAAATTAATTGGTACAACTCTGCACAAATAATTAGTTATATGTTTAAAACATTTTATAATCAATTTCAACACCAACATATTGAGAAAAGGGATTAAGTGACTTGTCCGTGGTCGTGGAGAGAATCAGCATGCAATACTTAAATTGAAAATTGAGAAAGGTAAGCACTCTGTGGACACAACTGATAAAAATTCCCATTCTCTAATCACCACAGTCACTAGTAAGTGAAATCACAATGAAAACCAGAACTATTTGTAATGGAAAGTTTTCCGCATTTTGTTATGAACCAACAAAAAGAGTGCTTGAGAATCATCATTAAGTTAAAATGTAAAACCATGCCTATTTTCCAGTGAAGAGAGGCCCATAATCAAGCAGACTTGATCTGTTGCTCACAGAAAAGATTTTAATACAAAAACCGTTTTTGCATAAATAAGTACTCAAAATCTGTACTTTCAATGCAAAGATAGAGATTTATTCAACCAATCAAATAAAATGAACTTTGTACAGCTCTAGTAAAAGCAGACATATTTCATTGTCTGGAAAAACTATAGTTTCTTTTGACACAATGCACTGAGCTGCTAGCCAGCAATAAAAATGAATTAGTAACTCTATAAGCCTGAACAGAATACTCAATCCTTTTTCAGCCCCACATATCACTACTTAAATAATTAATGAAAAAGACAATTTTATAGAATGCATTGTTTCCTAGTTTAATAAAAACTGCAGTAATATTCTAACATTTATTTTGCCAGCTTCCACTGCAAACTATCACTCTACAAATCTCACAGATTGGCACATATTAAAATCAACATGCTAAGTTTTCAATAAATGATGGATAAATAATTTTTTTAAAAAATCATCAAATACGAGAGAAATAAAATAATGCCAAGATGTTTTCCTATTTTATGTCATGTCACTTTAACATAGCATGGCCATAACAGAAACATAACAGAAGTAGTGCATTACAAGGATACAGTTACATAGTTTAAGTCAGAGTCCTCAAACTGTGGGGGAGTCAGAACCAATGGAGTGGCGCAGCATGTCCTAAGTCAGTCCCCATGGTGGCAGAGAGAAATCACCAACTCACTCCACTATGCCCCTAACTCCACTCCAACCCTGCCCCAAGCTGTAGTCCCAGACTTGGCTTCCTGCAAAGGTCCCATGCCCCTCTTCTAGCCAGCAATGGCTGCAGCCCGTGACCCCACTTTTGGCCACAGCCACAGCTTGGGCCCTGGCTTCCGGCTGCAGCTTTGGCCCACTACCAGCCTCCGACTGCAGCTCCCAGAGGGGATGTCAATCAGGTATGAGGGATGACAACCCCAAAAGTTTAGGGACCACTGGTTTAAAGTAAAAAAAAATTATCCTACTTTTAATTAGTTGTAATCTGGTGGCATCTTTATGTTTAATTTTTTTTTAAAAGTCCAACTTTAAACTCACATAGATAGCTTTTTGAGTCACCAAAATAAGCATGCATTCCACCTGTTAGTTCAGCAGCTGAAATTCACACATTCCTATAATTGTGCACATTACTACTGACACTAGTGATGCTGGCGCAGATGCAGGAACAAAGAGAAGCAGGGCAATGATGTCAAACAAAAAAGGACATATTTGTTAGGAAAAATGTATTTCCAAACTTCTAAAAAGGTGAACAGTTAAGACAGATGAGCTTTCCGACTCGAGTAAACTGCTTTATTTGTTTATGTCAATGTTGACAATATATTTGAAACATCACTACTTAAAGATATACTGCTATTAGAAAGTTATCGGGCACTGTGCCAGAATTCATGTTTTATATCTCACCCATGACCAAGATATCTGACCTACTGGGTGAAGTTTTATGATTTGTGATATAGAAAAAGATCGAACTGAACAATCATAATGATCCCCTTCTATCTAAAAGATCTAATATTTACCACTTTTTGGTTACTTCAGTTGTTATGTGGATATAATTAACTGTTTGCTTTCAATATACTCTTCGATGTACTATGCAGTAGGAACCCCAAAACAAAGCAAGTTTCTTTAGGGATAATGAGAATTTCTAATTATGAAAGAAAACCCCAAAGCCAGATTTTCTCCTACATGGAAATTACCTGGTCTGGGCATAGAAATGATGGGTTCTTCCCTCCACCTCAACCTCTCCCTCCCTTGCAAACTTTCCCTGGCATTTTTGTGATAACTGTGGTAAGGGACATGAGGCAGCATGGTTGGTGCTTAGGGAGAGAAAACAGAACATTTACAGGGAGCTCACATCCTTTAGTCCCATCCCCGCCTTACCCAGAAACAGATTCCCAAAGGTAATCTTCAGTTAGGTCATGGAAAAATAAGATTGATACATGCTTGCTGGGGGGGGTCTGTGGCAAGAGGATCAGCTATTTCCCAACAATCTAAGCATTTTTATGGGTTTTTCTGTAGTATTTAATTAAGAAAATCTGGTTGGAGGATCCCTGGCATTACAGCACTGCAACACCAACTAATACTCTTAAAGACTATTTAAAATGGAATTTATTTATTTATTTATTTAAATAAATGAGGCTTCTGAGTTTCTCTTTCTACGTAAGTAGAGCTCTGTGCAGAAACAAGATTGTACCCACATCCAATCCACAATCTGCAAAATGGTCCACATTCATTGCAGGTTTACAGAGCTCTAGATATAAAATGTGGATCCGCATAGTTCCGTGATCTGCAAACATGATCCACGGATATAAATCAGAAACTCAAAGATTCACAAAGCTTTTACCTATAAGTGGTCGTGATATTTTATTTAAAATTTTATAAATAGCGGCAATATGAACTCTGGTCTTTTCTGATTCTCTTGGAGAACTGCATACCTCAGAGATCTATTACTTTTTGTACTGCAATATTGCCTACTAATCGTAGTCCAGGGGCACATCGTGCTATGTACTATGCATACAAGTAATCAGAAGACAGTTTCTCCCCCCAGATAACTTGCAGTCTAAATTTGACAAAACTGAACAGGTGAATTAAAAAAAAACAGTTGGAGTAGGTGGGAGGAAAAGAAAACAGTGAAACAAGTAGGTTTTGCAAAGTACACAGCAGTCTCAGTTCATCACAGTTTAAACATTTTTATATATTTAGCTCTCGCAACTAACTGAAGATGTTGATTCTTTAACAAAATCTTCCTTTATGCCTAGTGTCAGCAACTGAAGTTAAACTGGTCATTAAAACCAGTACATTTTCAACAAGGTGATTAAAACCTCTTTCGTTTTTCAACTGTTTAGTGTACAGTCTTCTGGGAGGCCAAAATTTAATTTAGATTTTGTTTATATTACACAATTTACACAGAAAAACTCCCACTGTTCCTAACATGTATTCGCCTACAGGGATGTTCGCAATATTGAAAACCATAGTGTAGATCAGGGGTCGGCAACTCCTGGCACACGTGCCAATCCGGAGGGGCACGAAGCGCTGCTCAGGCTCCCCCACTGGCCCCGCCCTCCAGCATGGCCTGGCCCCCGCTCGCCTCGCTTCCCTGCTGGGGAGCACGGCCAGCAGCTGTGGCACGGCTGATGGCCCCTGCTGGCCGCACCCCTTGCTGGGCAGGGCTGCTGGAGGAGAGGAGCGGGGTGGGTCAGCCGGCTGGCCTGCCCAGAGCCACGCCACTGCAGGCAGGACAGAGCCAGCCCCGGCCATGGCCAGCAAGAGGCCAGGTCAGCTTGGCTTGCCTGGAGCCGTCGCTGCTGGCCCCGGAGGCTGCCCGCCGCTAGCAGCGGCTCTGAGCAGGCCGAGCTGACCCTTCCCCTTGCCGGCCATGGCCGGGGCCGGCTCTGTCCTGCCTGCAGCGGCGCAGCTCTGGGTGGGCCGACCTGACCCGCTCTGCTCCCATCCAGCAGGGGGCGGGACCATCAGCCCTGCGCCACCACTGCTGACAGGAGCTGGCCCCAGGAACCGAAGGCCTCCTGCTAGCGGGTGTCAACCCCAGTTCCAGCCGGCAGGGCACCCGAGGCCTGACCCCACCCCGGCACCTGCTGAGTGTGCAGTGGGCAGGGCTGGCACAGGGGCCGGCAAAGATTGCCGACCCCGATGTAGATGGCTCTCAGATTCTGATATCATGTCAATTAGACTTGCTCCCACCAGGATAGTCATGAACAAGAGCTAGAGAGGAAGACATCTCTAACTTAACATCAAATAGGGAAAAGAAGTCTTTCAGGATTTCTTTATCCATCATAGAGAAGCAACAAGTAATAGATATAAGCTCTATTTTTCTTCTGCATCCACCTTTATAGCTCTAAGTTTCCATCACAACATCCCCCCCTCAAGCCTTACAATCTTTGAAAGAAATGGTAATTTACGTGGATTATAATTATGATTTGGAGGAAAGGAAGAGTAGAGGGGGTTGTCAGAAATTCCCTAGACTTCCCTGCCACACATACATCCTGCAAACTGTAAGTTAAAGAAAAAGATTATGTCCTTTTTTTTTTTTTTAAATCATTCAAGGCCTACAAAGTTTGTTTTAATGGGAGCTGAAATGACATCTTCATTAAAGATCCTGTAAACATACCCCTTCAGTTTAGGCATAAACATCTTGGAGATACCCAAGAAGTCTTCTAGCAAAACATAGAACAGGATTAGACATTCCTGCTATTTCTAATATACAAATGCTAAGATGGGGGGAGGGGAAATCAGACCTTTTTATACATCATAATTCAGCAAGAAATGCATTCTCTACTGCTTTAAAGTCATTTGCAGGTTTTCATTAATGCCAACAGGACCTTTTTCATAGTACGTGTATCTTTAGTATTATCATCATTTTAGGACATATATTGCACATGCAAGGTACTTTTCTTCAAACTATCTAGCATCTATTATAATGGAAATGGTGTGCAATAAGGAAGTTGACCAACTAGTTGTTAGTGCGCAACTTTACATAAGTAATACAGATCCAAAAAGCTGATGTAAATACTGAAGTATTTTAAAGATCTTATTAAAAATGGCAAGTTAATATTAAAAGCTGCACTGCAATAGAAGACTATGAAATTCCTCAATCTTTACAAACACATCGCTCTTTAAAACCAGGGCAGTTTGTCTGAACACTCACAGGACTGGAACCCCCACAAAGAATGGACAATTAGAAATGGTGTTCATATTACTGCTGATGTTAGCCCTGGATGTTTTTCTCCATAAAAATCCAGTGTTCCCCTCAAAAAGTACTGAGTCCCGATGTCTAGTTTCCAGAGGAGTTCCTGTGATAGTCTATTTCAGCAAAACAAATAATTAGTCTTGTGGCACTTATAAACATGTTAGTCTTTAAAAATACTACAAGGCTCCTGATTTGTTTTCCCGATCTCTAATGTAGTGTAAATTGTACGTCCATGCATGTGGGTCCAGAAGGCACTTCCCATTTCAACTTGTGAGCACACAAATGGGGGCAGAGGTGTGTCTTACCGAGAAGAGCGAACGCGCACACACACTCCCACCTCGACACATTTACACCGACATGCCGCCTGTGTGCGCCGAGCAGGGAGCTCCCTACTCACTAATCGTTAAGCCCACACCCCAGCGTGTCTTACGAAGCTGGACACAGCAATCACAGCTCGAGTCTGCGGAGCTCACTGCCCGTCTAGCAGGGCCCTGGGCTATTCTTATGTACTCTCTTAGCCATCTTAGATCGGGGTCACACCGGCCACATGGTCACTTCCCCCACCTGCCCCCAAGCGAAGGGCCCGGTTCCTTCCGCGGCCTCTGGGCGGGGAGGGCGCAGTCCCGGCTGGCCTGGCGCTGCGGGGCGAGAGCAGCGGCGTAGACAATGCAGGAGCAAGGCGCCGGCCGGGCCTTGTGAGAGAGCTCGCCGGGAGCCCCCCGCCATCCGGCCCGCCGGACGCCGCGGAAGGAGCACGCCAGCTCCGCAGGCAGGTCAGAGCCGCGCCCCCCGCGTCGGGGCCGGGGCGAGCCCCACCCAGGGGAGCGGTACCGGGCACCTCCCCCCGCCCCGGGCCGCAGAGACAATGGAGTGAGCGAGCACCGGAGGCCTAGTCCCCCGCTTCCTGTGCCTCGCCGCCGCACGCCCCCTCCCCGCTGTCCGGGGGCCGCTCCCAGCCGGGATAAGGCGACGGGGAGCCCCGCAGGCCGAGTGCTCGCGGGCTCCCGAGCAGCCGCTCCGGCCCCAGGAACAGGCGGAACCAGCTAGCGGCACAGACGGCAAGAACCCGGGGCGCGGGAGAACCTATCGCCCCGCTGAGCGCCGCAACCACCCACCTCGCCGGTCAGCCGCCGCGGGAGCGGGAGGCCCCCAGTTGCCGCCGCCCGGCCGGGCCCGAAGGAGTTAAAGGGAAGAGCCAGGTAGGACGGGCCCATTCATTACTCAGCCGCTTTGTCTCCAGCTGCCGCCGCCGCGACGCTGATCCGCTCCCCCGGCTCGGCCGCCACAGCGCGCACCGCGCAGGCGCACCGCGCGGCCCCGAAGCACGCCGCGGAACGGCACGACGTACGGCGCGTAACGCGTGGGCAAAGCAGGGCAAAATGGCGTCTCGGGCCCGGCCGCGGCCAGCGCCTCTGTGTGGTCTAGAGTCCGGACTCTGGAATGAGTGAGCGCGAGGGGAACTGCGCGGCTTAAAGCGGCTGCCCACTCGCCACGCCCTGCGCGTGCGCGTAGCCGGGCGGCCACCTCTGTCTGCGGGGAGTGTGAACAGGCCCCTTGCTGGCCGGACTGGCACCGGCCATAGGGCTCTACCCTCTACGGGGTTTCCTGCGCTGTGATGGGGCCAGGCCGCCCTCGCACAGGCAGGGGAGCTAGTTTGGGTGGGGCCCGGCGTGGTGCTGGTCGCGCGCTCTGAACGAGGCTGCTAAAGGGCGGCACGTGGCCGGGGCACCGCTGCAGCGTGGGGGGTGAGGATCTTGGCAGGGCCTCATCCCCACACGGCACCGGCCACAGGGGAACTCCCCTTCCAGCTGGTTCCTCCCGATGGCTTTAAATCCAGTCCCTAGCGGGCCTGACACCCCATCGAAAGAGATCCGTGTTAGGGTCTTATCCGCAGTATGTTCATCACTTACCCCAGGCAAAGGCCCGTGTTCAGGGTCCAATCCCAAAAAGCACTTTCTCCAACCCCAGACAGCGCTTCGTATCTATTCATCCCCAACTGTGTACGTTAGCCACTGTGTTACTAGGTTGAATATGGTTTGATCATGATTGGGATCTAAGCCACTGTATCTCCAATGGTGGCATAAGAATGATGCTTACTATGTTTTGAGAGTGAAATGCCTAATAGATCTAGCTGTAATTCAGGAGAACTCGTTGTTGATGCTCGTAGTCTTAACCTCATTACACATTACCTCTTCACCAGTCATTTGAGGATCTCCAGTATTATACCCATCTGCTGTCACTGAGGGTACTTTCTTGTGCTTTTTTGCAATACATCTATCTTTCATCTTGGCTAGGCCTTCACTATATGTTTTGAGTATAATCCAAACTGTACCTAGCAGCTGCCCTGAAGAGGACTTCACATGTTTCGATCCTAATCATGGACCATTCAATGCTCTTTGCAATTCAGTTTTGATGTGAACTCTGTCAGGGTTATGTTCTGATGGGTTACCTATTTTAATACAATCTGTCCAGTTCCAAATGGCACTAACAGGGAATGCTGTCTTGACAGACCAATCTTGATTAATTAGGCATTTATATCAATCTCTCAACCTCTGTTATTGAGGAGGCAGATTCAGACTTCCCTTTTCTTTGGGCATCACCAAGGTTCATAATTACCTGGGACAACTGAAGCAGGAGGGGAGATGGTTACAGTATTGGAAGCAAAATAACTCATGTCCAGTATGGTGCTACTGTTAAATAATTTTTAAAAATCAGATTGGTCATTTACAGACACTAAGTTTCTGCCTCAGTCACCGTGCTAAATCTCAATAAGCAGATTTATTTCAAGAAGTGGAAAACCTGATTAATTCACGCTGTTTCTATGAGTTATATGACTAATTCCAGTTGGGAGGAAATTTCATGTTACTTTGTGGATAAAATGAAGCAGACTTCAATAGATGCAGGAGTATGTCTGGAGAGGGGAAATGGGAGGTTTTTTATGGTAGAATTTCACTCCTTCAGTATTTTAATATTTTCTACAGGTGTTTTGAACCAGTATCCAGAAAGGCTGATGAAAGACAATACAAAGTAACTATTCTATTATTAGCGGAGCTTATCCAAAATTTCCTTTGGGATGGCAGAGAGAGGAAGTTTTCAGATACAATTATCATTGCCCAGCTATGACATTCATACACTACCCAAGAGCTTCAGGCCTAGTGTACGCTATAAAGTTAGGTTGACATAAGTCACTTTGCATTGATATTTATACAGGTGTCTACACAAATTTGTATCTAGCTAATCTAAGCACCCCATTTTGGTGACTCAGTAAAATCATCTCCCTGAACAGTGTGGAGCTACGATCGACCTGCTGTGGTTAACCCAGTGCAACTATGCACATTTCATGTCCTGTCTTAACTTTAACGGTCCTTCTCAAAAGCTGTTTCACTTCCTGCAACAGTGAGCAATCTGATCACAACTGTAAATGCCACTGCCTGGGGATTACAGAGATTGGAAGCCAACTCCCCCTTAAAGCCCTCCATGTGTTCTTGCAATCCCTTTTTCTGATTGCACACCTTAACAACTAGCAGCGTTCCCTTGTGTGCAACTGACTGACAGATCCACATACTAGACACATTCCTTCCCAGAATACACAGGAAGTAATGGCTTACATAAGCTTGGGCTAGCCTTAAAAATCTGGAAATATAGAAAGCAATTGCTTAGTCCGCCCTCCCCCCCATCTGCTATGCTTTGTTTTAAATGAAGATAATAGCTGTGCTTTGAAATGTTTGGAGTGTGTATTTGCTAACAGTGCAGTCAGTGAACAAAATCACTGGTCTGTCCCAAAAAATTGGACAGTTTTATTATGTGGTAGTTACCAACTTTAAGCATATGAGAGAAGACTGGTTTGTGTGAGTCTCTTGTCTTTGCACCTCCCCCCCCCCCCAGGGAACTATTCCGTGCAATATATAATACCCTTCCCCACTTGCACTTTCTGTTCTATTAAATTCCAAAGGGGCAGCCGTGTTAGTCTATTGTAGAAAGACAACAGAGTCCTGTGGCACTTTTAAAGACTAACCAATTTATTTATCGCATGAGCTTTCGTGGGAGAAAATCCCACTTCGTCAGACGCTTTGAAGATGGGTTTGATGGATTTCCACTTCAAATGGCTGTATTCAGTGCCCTCCATGTAGTCAAATTCCAAAGGGGTAGCCGTGTTAGTCTATTGTAGAAAGACAACAGAGTCCTGTGGCACTTTTAAAGACTATTTTTTTCTGGGAGGCTTTATCTCAGGAACTTCTTGCTCAAATGATTCCAAATTTAAATCAAATGACAGCAAATTTCAAGACAATACAACTAAGCATGCAGATTTTAGAGCACTTAGAAAACTTATCCGGTAATCAGAACAGACTTCTCAATCTTAACTAGCAGAATTGATGATCTGCTCTAGTATTGTATGAAATTAATAATCATCTACTTTCTATCTAGAGGCCCAGATTAGGATAATCTTCAAAGTATAAGAGGCTCTGAGAAGTGTGAAATGGCCCACTCAGTGTGATATTCTCAGATGAGTGAGAATACCCCCTGGAGATCAATACAGTCCAGAACAACAGCTCTGTACTATGTGAATTACTTCATCTCCATGGATGTTCCCATCCCCCCTCCTCTGTGCTTTTGAGAGCCTGTGATTTGATACATATCAAGCATCCAGAGTTTTGGCTCCCCACTCACAAAGACCATCCTGGGTACATGAAGGGAATGGGGTGCACCCCCAGAGGAATGGGGCCTCCAGATTTCACATGAGGGAATCAGACATTTCTTGAGAGGCAGAGATGCAGATCCCAACTCACATGAAAAGGGGAATGAGAGGCTGCCTCTTGCCCCTAAATACTCCCACCTCATTTGTCACCCACCTCCATGTCACCCCCACCTAGTGTCCCCTCTCCTCTCCACCTGTTCTGTGACCTGAGTTCCCCAACCACTCAACCCCATTTGTCATCCTCCTTGCTGCAGTCAAACTCCTCTCCTCCAAGCAACCATTTCCATGTATAATTTATTCTCTTTTAAAAAGTAGTGCGTGCGCCTTCTTAATTTTCTGCTGTACTCAGCTGACATTTCCCAATTTAAAACAATTTTGACAGAAGCAGCTTGTAGCAACATGTCAACACCCACCTGATTTCTGGTCAAGGTGGGATTGAATTTACAGTGCCTCAGTGTTCTTCAAATTCAATGGATGTAACAAGTCCCCTTGAGCCCCACAGTTTCTGAGTGTTATGGTTGACTAGCAAACCTCTTGGGCACACTGCCTGCATACATGCAGTATAATCGGTTTGGCACTTGGGTCTTAGGCAAGGTAGGCATGAAGCTATTGTGAGAGCCAAACTTGTCTGAGTAATAGTTTCAATGTTGTCCTCCCAAAGATTTAGTGGGTGTCATGGGATAAGTGGAGATAAATGTCCAGCTCTTCACATCAAGGGCCTGTCTTCACATACATTGCTGCATCAGTGCAGCAGCATGTTAGTGAAGATGCTAATATGCCGATGGGAGAACTGCTCCCCTTGGTGTAGTTATTAATTCCTCTCCCTGAGAAGCAGTAGATATATTGATGGGAGAAGCTCTTCCATCAACATAGCACAGTTTGCATGTCGGTTAGGTCGATATAACTGTGTTGCTCAGAAGTGTATAAAATGACAGTTGGAGATAGTTTTGGACCTGTTTGTGCTGTAAATCCAAGATTGGGTTGACTTTGTTCTCCCTCCTGTGGTAATAAAGGTAACTCATTTGGATTAAGTTTAAAAGGCAATTTAAGATTTTTTAGGATAAAAAAGGTACACTGGCGCATGTTTACATTCAAATCCCTGGTTTAATCCCTACGTCTGTGCAAAAGACTCTGTCAACCTTAAGAAAAGTATTTGGTGGGAGAGGGGGTGTATCTCAGGAGCTCCTTGTGAATCACTCTACAGCTGGAACACCCATGATGAACCACCCAATTTCAAGGAAATCCAAGTAAGCATGTGGATTTTAGAGTACTTAGAAAAGCAGAGAGCTAAGGAACTCCACTATAGTAAGATTTAAAATCCATTCTGTGCTCCATCACCTTCTTTCTAATGTACTTGTGTGCTTTCTATACTGTTTGCAGTTCTAACCTAAACGGTGGAAATCCCTTTAAAGATTAATGAAAAGAGATATCACTTTAAAGTATCACCTACCTGACTGCAAAAACAACAGAGTCCTATGGCACTTTTAAAAACTAATAGATTCTCCCACAAAAGCTAATACGATAAATCTGTTAGACTTTAAAAGTGCCACAGGACTCTCTTGTTTTTCTGCAATAGACTAACACAGCAACCCCCTTTGGAACTTGACTACCTGACTGGGTGGAAGATAAGCATATAGCTGCATCTCTCAGTGGATGAAATGGCTAGAACTATTTTCCTGTCTATAAAAAACCTGAGAGGAAAGCTGGGAGCATTCAGCTAGAGGAAAAAAGTCATTCCACACACAAATCAACACAATTTCATAAGACAAAGCAAAGAAAAATGAAACAGTGATTTATTCACCTAGTAATGGAGAACAAAAGAGTTAGCTACAAGATGGAGAAAAAACTTAGGATGGCAAAGTTTTAGGATGTAGATCAAGAAAGGTGAACCTTTACAAGAAACCAAAACATTTGTAACTGCACCCATGACTTGGCAATAGTCATGTGAAAACCTGTTTCCTTGCAAAAGTTTCAATGAAACAATGGAGTCCAAGAGACTAAGGTTCAGATCTACAAAGGGACTTAGGCACTTGAGAAAAATCACAGGAACAACAATGATCCACAACACCTCAATTTGCCAAGCCTCCTATATAATGTGGAGACATAGGCACCATAGAATATAATCCACACAGTAAACATGCTATGTGAAGAGCAACCTATGGTAGACAATGATATATGCTGACCAGAAGGGTGTGTGCTAAGCACCAACTTTCAGAATTCTGCATCTGAGTCTAACCTTCAGGGATTTAACTCTCCCTGCACTTCATAAAATCTGCAGTATCTGTTACACAAGGTACTCAGGAACATCTTTCCTCCATCTTTTGGAGTACGAAGTTGTGGAAAGATGTTCCTGCTGCAGAATTTATAGATTATTATTGGCTCATAGGTCCTGCAAATCTGTTAATGTCCTCAATTGGCCATTTGAATTTAGGGAAGCAAAATTGGAGAGGTGATAGGGAGAAAAAAGAGGGAAAACTGACTCATGGGGCCTGATTGAGTGCTCTATAGCACTCTATTGGTGCTCTATAGAATTTAGGAGATCTGCAAGGTATCCTACTTTTTGGCTCTCAACACCTCTAAGCATGTGTCATAAAACACTGAATTAAACCCTAAAGAAATTGTCATACTAAAAGCCTCTGCAAAAGGCTGATCTAGTCTTTAAAAAAAACAAAACAGAAATGTATAACTAAGTTATACAGCCTTAACTCTGTTCCTCTATAAACACTTAAAAACAACCAGAAACTTTAGCAATATGATCCTGAAAGTATTTCTCCATTAACTTCAAACATTAATAAACTCTCTTTGTTTTTAATGTTAGACACTGCACACTCAAAGCTCCTCAGGCATTTATGTAGCAAACACTCATGACGCCTTGGTTCCTTATGGCCATATGCATATGACTTCAAATGGATTTTGCCTGTGAGTAAGGGCTGTAAGATTGGATCCTATGTTTGGGTTAAGCTGCCTATATATCACACATCCTGTATATCTGAGAAGATTTCTATTAATATAGCTGTCAGAGGTCTGGGTGTTGGACACAGATGCTAAAAGTCTAAGGCTGGATTCTCTGGTTTCCTAAATCCACCCAGTGCTATGTTAGCACATTAAAGTGTCTGGAGATGAACATTGGAGAATTCCCTGTGTGCAAAGGAACATTCTGCTGTCAGAGGGAGCTCTGCATTTTCTTGTGCCAACTGCCCTCCATCCTTGGAGGAGGGAAGGAGGCATGGTGAAGTGGAGATCTACTATGCCTGATGCTCTGCTGATGCAAGGTCCCTTAGCAGCCCTTACAGCAACATCATAAGCTTGAGTTGCTTCCCTGACTTTCACTATCTGACTTTTTCTCCAGCCATGTCAAACCTGAAGCCCTACTCGTAATGCAGATGTACAAAGGACCCAAATTACAGTTGCACAGGCTACCTTACTTCTGGCATTTCTTAATTTTTGCATCTCTGACTTTGCTACATTAATAATGTTCCCTTAACATAGAGTTGTGTGTAATTTCCTATATTTTTAGAAAAAGCAAACTAAAAAATTCCATCATGTGGCATCATATTGACATCCATAGGTTTCAGCAGCAGAACTTTTCATATTGACAAGTTCCAAAGGGGTAGCCATGTTAGTCTAGTTCAGCAAAACAAACAAGGAGTCCTGTGGCACACTTACTAAAATTAGTTTGAATTAGTTAGTTCGAACTATCTAATTCGAACTAATTTTAGTTAGTTCGAATTAGCTTAATTCGAACTAGAAAAAGTTCAAACTAAGCAAGTGCCATTCATGGCACTTGCTTAGTTTGAATTAGCGATCCCCATTTATTTCAATGGGCCGGTTAGTTTGAACTAAGAAATTAGTTCGAATTAACATGGCCACATTGGTTAATTTGAACTAGTTAGTTCAAATTAAGCCTTACTTCTAATGCCCTATTTGAATTTATTAGTTCAAATTAAGGAATCCCTTAATTCGAACTAATTAAAGCCTAATGTAGCCATGGCTTTAGTTAGTTCGAAGTAAGCTTAATTCGAACCAACTTGCCAGTGTGGACATAGCCTTAGAGACTAACAAAGTGCCACAGGACTCCTTGTTTGATCAGCAGGACTGTAATCTTTAACAGGCTAACTTATAGAAATAGTAAATTGTCATTCAGCACTAGAGGGGATGAGACATACTTTGCAAATGGATATTCACTGGCTGAAGAGAAATGATGAGAGTCAGGGATCTTGGGTTCCATTCCACGCTCTGGAAAGGAGTGGGCACAGGCTCTTCTATTTCCCCACAGACTTGACTTCTCTGTCTCATCCCCTCCAACTTGTCTTTGTCTCAATATTCTCTTCCCCACCTCAGATTCTTGTTCCAGTACCATTGTCCTTGTGCACTCAGTCCCAGTCTCTATTCCTCAGGCTTCTCACCTCAGTCTCAATCACCTTGCCCCACCAATCCTATTCTTCCCTCTCCAGGCTTGCTGTCCCAATCATCATATCCCTCCATTTTCAGGCTTTCCCTATCCTCACACCCAGGCCCAGGTCTCCTTTCCTAGGCAGTATCAGTCCCTTTGCTTAACCAATTCCAGATTTCTCCCCCCCTCCCACCTCCACCTCTAATTAGCTCTCTGTCAAAGACTCCTGCTCTGGGCTTCTCATCCAATCTCAATCTTTCCCACCCATCTTTGACTAGTCTCCCCATTTCCTAGTCTATTCTCAGTTTCTTTGCCCAATCAGTCTCAGTTCTCCCCTCACACTCCAGCTTCTTGTCCGAGGTTTCCCCTTATTTCCACCCCATTCCTAATTTCAGTGTCCTTGTCTAGCCAGTCCCAGACTCCCCCTCAGATCCCTAATCTCAGTAAGCCCCCCAACTAACTGGCTCAAAAGGAGGTCCCCTTCTTCAGAGGGGAAGGACAAGAAAAAGCACAGCAATCAACTAGTTCCAGGAGACAAATGAAAACACAAGAATGGGAGTGAGGAGCATAAGTTTATATTCAGAAGGGCACACTCAGCAGAGAACCCCAGGCAACACTAATACTCCTTGAAGAAGTCCGATGAGCTAGTGGACTCCATCCAGAGGAACTCTACCCAGAGACGTGAACCGACAACTGCACAGAATTGAGCCCCACAGTTTTACAGAATAGCAATGAGTTATTTTGAGGGGACAGAAAGCAAATTGAAAATGTTAACTCACACAGACTCTTCAGCATTAAGGTGGATAAGATAACATTTTTTTTATTGGAACAACTTTTGTTGATGAGACAGACAAACTTTCAAGCTACACAGAGCTCTTCCTCAGGTGTGGGAAAGATAATGAGAACATCATGGCTAAATATGAGGTAGAATGGAAAGTTTAGCATAAGTAGTTATCATATATTCTAAGGGAGTGGTTCTCAACCTTTGCAGACTAGCGTACCCTTCCAAAAGTCCGAATTGTCTTGCATATCCTAAGTTTCACCTTACTTTAAAAATTACTTGCTTATAAAAATCAGACATTAAAAATACAAGTGTCACAACACACTATTACTGAAAAATTGCTTACTTTCTCACTTTGTCCATATGAAATTTTAGTTTGTACTGACTTTGCAAGTAGTTTTTTATGTAGCCTATTTTAAAAACTAGGCAAATATCTAGATTAGTTGATATACCCCCTGGGAGACCTCTGTGTACCTCCAGGTACACATAGCCCTGATGGAGAACCACTGTTCTAAGGGACCATTCAAGGTGAAGTAGCCTATTAACACTCCTGTAAACATAGGACAAAAAAAGGTGTTAGTGGGGTACAGATTGTTGTAATAACCCATAAATGCAATGTCTTTGTTAAGACCATAAGTTTTAGCATCTAACAAAATCATGAGCTACCAGGTGGCAAGCATGTCTGAAAAGAAACCAGAAAAGTGATATTTTTCAAAATCTGTTCAGGATCTTAAAGGTTTATAATATAGCTCTGGTTTGGATCCTAAATATCTTTATCATAACCATAAAAAGCAGTGGAATGGCTAGGAGGAAGCTGGAGTGCAGCAGTTCCATAATTTGTGTTATTTGTGTTATTTAGCGAGAGGGATAGGTTACAGGTGTATAGGCCTGTTGTGTCAATGCAGCAATCACTTTGTGCTGTGGTGTTCATTGCCTATTTCCATTTGGAACTGTGTGCCCATCTTTTGCATTCTCTCCTATTAAGGAAAATGTCCTTCATAATTTCTCTGTAATGCTGCCTGACCTTGCCCTGACTCTCATATTTTTTCTCCTTGAATGCAATCAAGGTTCCTTCTCATCTGTGGGTTGTGTCAGTGCAACAGTGCAAATTCTGGCCAGGCGGAGCACTATACTAGAGTTCACTCTGGCAGGGCAGTCAGTCAGTTCCTCTTGCCTGCGTCCCACTACAGTGCATGGGTTTCCTCCTTATTTCTGGTGCCCAGAGGGTCTGGAATTCCTTCAGTTCTGAAGTCTTTCAGGAGGTTGCTAGGAGAAACCTGGACGACCCACTGCATGGGGTTCCAGATCAGAGCTATTAAGTCAGACAGGCAGAATCAAGACTCAGTGACTCTGGCTATCGTCAGAGCTCCTTCCTACCTCCCTTTGGTTCTGTAGGTTTTTCAGCTTGTTGGTTTGGACATCCCTTCTCAGGATGCTATCTCTGAGCAACATCTCAGCAGTTTGCCAGCAGGTATTGCCTTCACCAACTTGCTTGCGCCTTTAGAAGTCACTCCACATCCCTCTGTTTCCCAGTCTCTTTATCTTCCCAGCTGCTTCAGCTAAAATTTTTCATGCTGTGAGTCTGCTTTAGGTTAAATTTTTTGGAAATTTTAAGTATGGTTCCTATCTTTAAAAAAATATTCTTACAACTATCTCACTGAAAATCTGTAGTGCCCTAATGTTTTTGGGTATGCATTTGACATTTTTTGGATGGAGGGGTATCATCCTAGCTGCCTTTTGCTGTCCCGCTGAAACTCAACCCAAATGTGGCAGAAATTAAGTGTCTTAAAATTGCCATTTGAACATGCTTTGTGGAGGTTTGTTAGAGTTAAAATATCCAATATCCATATGCATTGAGCATGCTCCCAGTGTGCAGTGGCACATAGTTTTTTTCCTGCAGTTGTTCATCTTGGGTTCTGGAAGCTGTTGGTTTGTTCTCAATTCCTGTTCCTGACAAGGAGAGTCTCTTTTCTGCTCTCAGTGCTGCCCCTGGTGATGTCCTGGCAGCTTAGAGGAGGAGATGGAAGAATGCTGGACTGAGCACATGGAGGTGAGGAGTAGAATCAGACAGGGAGATACAAACAGCCTGCAGGAGACCAGAGCATAGGGCAACAGGGACAGGACAAGGACAAACTTGGGGGACCGATGCCTCAGGAATCAGTGCACCTCAGTCCCTTCTAGGCTCTGCCTGGACACACAATTATTCAGTCTCATGGACTGCAGTGTTGCGGTCTAATTTTGGTATGTGGGTGGTGATTTGTGATATACTTGAAGTCTGGTGATTCCTTCTGGCCCTGAATTCTCTGACTAAAATGTTTTTCTTCTTCCCTAAATGGTTTCTTGAGTCCAAACAAATGAGAGACTTTAACCTGGGTTTCCCAAACTGCAAGTAAGTATTCTAACGTCTAACCCCATGGTGATTGGCTATTCTGAGTTAGGTTTCTTCTTTTTTTGTGTTGAAAAGAAAAGAAGTCAAAAGCTTGTGGCTTTGTCCTTATTCAGAGTGAAAGCAAAATGCCAAAACTTCAATTTTTTTCATGAAACAGGAGCAAGAGGTGAGGTCAGAGGCAAAGTATCAGGTAAACAGCAGGAGACACTGAGCAGAGAACTCCTGAGAGTGCCCACTATTCCTCAAAAGCACTGCCCAGTGAAACAGAATTCTTATTTTCTGGACAACCTTTGCTACGGGAATCAGGAGTAAAGGTGGGACGTTGATAGGCTGTGGGGATAGAAACACACAGAACAGGGAAAGGTTGGGAGGAATAGGTTAAGTTGGTGGTAATTGGGACAAGTTGGAAGGGACGTATTAGGGAGCAGGGGTAGAAAGGTCTGCAACCACTAGAGAACATTCCTCTTCAGACTCTGGACTAGCACCCAATATTCTTCTGAATCTCAACATTCATCTGCTGTTGGGCAAATAGCTATGAAACGCACTGGAAAAAACTGTGTCATCCCCTTCTGGTTACTGTTTTACATAGAGGAGATCCATTATTATTGTTGCCAATTACCATATAAGATCAATCAATAGAGATCTTTGCAGAGGATTGTAAAGGTTCTTACCTTGCTGCCTATGTCAGGGTTGTGAGCTAGTGTATTGATGCAATAGCAGAGCATGGCACCTAAGTCCCAGTGTCAGTCAGGGGGGTTGAAAAACCTCCTCCGTTCTCTCAGGAGGTTGGTAGGGGAATCCAGACCCATCCATTCGTCTGGGTTCCATTTTAAGGCCCTTAAGCTAGATCAGCAGAATCAGGGCATGACAACTCTGGGAGTGCTTTCCTACCTCCCTTAGTTGCTTTAGGCTCTTCAGTCTGTTGGTTCAGTTATCCCTTTTCAGGGTATTGTCTCTGAGCAGTTATCTCTGTTTCTGGAAAGAATTCCCACCTCTAGCAGGCTTGCTCCTCTGGCAGGCCTTTGACAAGGCTGGTTTCAAGGTCTTCTATTTGCTCAGCCTCTGTGAATCTGCCAACCAGCCTTGGACAGCAGTATCTGCATTATTACCTCCTTGGTTGCTGGGCCAGCATGGGATATATGCACCCTATGAGAGGAGTTAATAAGATTCCACATGAAATAATTTATATTTTTCAGTTTATTTGCTTAAAATCTCAGGAAATTACATTAAAAATCCTATGTTAAAGGAACGTTAAGTTAAGCGAGATAGGAAACATCAGAGCTAAGATTGCCCATGGTTGAAAGCAATATGATTCATTATTTAATTACATGATTAGATATTAATTTGTCCACAGGACCCCTAGCACATTTAGTGTACAAGATATATGATGCTCAGGGAATACATCAGGGTTATGTGTTAAATTTGGCTGTTTTCTGTAGAACTCTGGCCTCCTTTGTTGCAGAATTTGGAAGTTGTGAATGAGACATGACTGCAAGAAAAGACAGGATGGTCTTATATTTAAGGGAGCTGATTGCCAACCTAGAGAATTTAATTTTATCCCTGCCTTTGCCAGAATGTTATTATGTAGTGCTTGGCAAGTGACCATAAATAGTATATCCCATTTTCTGGGTGCTCAGCTTCAGACACCTTGGACTGAGTTGCAGAAGTGCTAAGTACTTGCAACAGTAACTGAGGACAATGGGATATGTGCATTGAACAAATGATGTGCTGTATAATGGCTTGTACCCTGAAAACTCAGGTTCTGCTTATCTGAAGTCAGACATTTTGTAGCAAGAGAGTAAACACTTTCATCTTTGTGTAAGTCTATATTAGCCATTTAATAAACACTTGAAGTGACATTATTGAGAACCCAGACTACTCTTTTCTAGGGCCTGAAGCCTGCTAAATTAGCCCACATGGGTACATTTTACATTAATGACAAAATGCATACCTGTGTAGAGGATCCATTGCATCACATATTTTTCTTTCTGAACTGCTCAGCCAGCATTTCCAGATCCTGTGGCTTCTTGCTCCATGATAGACCCTGAAATTCCAACATTATGTTTTCCTTCTCCTGATCTGTCTCTAGGTGGTCAAGTTTTACAAAGCCAACATTCTTCTTCATATACTTCTCACTAAGTACAAGTTCCTTTTAATCAGGAATAGTCAAGAGGTGGACTGAGGGCAGACTCTGAAATATTTTTATCTTCTTTTTCTCTCTGGAGTCTGGACTTTGACAAAGAAATTTGAACTTTGACAAAAAATAATTGACTACCTCTACTTTTTACTGTCCAGAGGCACATTGAGAAGGTGGAGGGGCAAGCTCTGAGGATTACACAGTTCCATAGAATTTTAGGCTAGAAGGGTATATAGAATTTTAGGCTAGAATCATATAGGTTTATGTATTTATTACAGGCTGTTGAATCCTAAACATGTTAGTGAGGCCAAAGCATTTGAGTCCTCATGAGACTAAACTGTGTGTCAGAGGCAGAGAACACGACTGACCACAGTGCCACCCTGAGCCTCTGCAAGGCAGGGAATTGTTTAGGTGAGATATACCTATGATCCTAGCAGGCCAACCACACCCAATGCTTCAGAGAAAGGCAAACAAACATAAAAACCAAAATCCCTGCTAATCTGACCTGGGGGGAATATTCCTTCCTGACCCTAATCTGGCAGTCATTTTGACTCTGAGCATATGAGCAAGACACACTATCCATACACAACACCTCAGAGAATTGGCTCACCCTGACTGGTGTCTTTTCTCCATCTGTGGCCAATCTCTGATGCTTTAAAGAAAGGTAAACAAAATATAAAACAAGTAGGAATTGTGCTTTTGGGAAAACATTCCTTCCTGACTCCAAGTGACAAACTGAAGACTTGAGGCATAGTCATCATTTTCTTAGTGTGGAGCTGTAAATTTTATGAGTATGCTAAGGGTAATCAACAATCCTGTTTCCTCATGGTCCATGAAGAAAGAGGATTGAACAAGGGTACTCAGTCCTTGATTCTAAGGGCAGAAAGGAACACGACTATGTAACCTGACCCCCTTCATATACAGACAATAGAATTTCTGCCAGAAACTGGATTAAAGCATATCTTTTTTTTATTCTAATCTCACCTTAAAGATTCAAAGCAATTGTGAGTCCATCATTTATCCTTGTAAACTGTTGCAATGTTTATTTCCCCTTACAGCAAGGAAATTGTGTCTTATCTCAAGGTTGAATGTGGCTGACATTAACTTCCAGCTATTGGATTTTGATGTACCTTTGTCAGCAAGCTTGAGAAGTCCCCCACTATCAGATTGTTTTCCTATGTGTAAGTACCTGCATAAACTGATCAAATCACATTTCAACCTTCTCTTTGACAAACTGACTAAACTGTGCTCCTTACGCTTCACATTGTAAAGCTTGTTTTCCTGCCTTTGGGTCATTTCTGTGGTCCCCCTTTGAAATCTCTCCAGTATTTCCACATCCTTTTTGAAGTGTGAACACTATTACTGGACACAGTATTCTAGCAGTAGTCTTACCAGTGCTGAATAAGTTTGTTTCCTTACTTCTACTTGATAACCCCTTTTTTATGCATCCAAGAATTGCATTTGCCTTATTTTTTTTTGCCACAATATTACACTGAGAGCTCATATTGAAGAGATTATTTATGATGGCCCCCTAAATCCTTCTCTGGATCATGGATTTGCAAGACAGAATATCCCGTCCTGTAGCTATAACCTGCATCCTTGGTTTCCAGTTATATTGTCTTGTGTGTACTTTAAATGTATTCTGTTGGATTGTGATAATTTAATCAGAATATTCAAATCATCCTGTAACAGTAATCTGTTTTCATTATTTACTTCCTCACCAATCTTTATGTCACCTGCAAGCATCGCCAACAAAAATTGTCTATCATCATATAGAAAAACAACAGTCTTGTGGCACTTTTAAAGACTAACAGATTTATTTATCGCATGAGCTTTTGTGGGAGAAAATCCCACTTTGTCAGACTCTTTGAAGATAGGAACTTTGTAAATTTCCCATCTTCAAAGCATCTGATAAAGTGGGATTTTCTCCCACAAAAGCTCATGTAATAAATAAATCTGTTAGTCTTTAAAGTGCCACAGGACTTTGTTGTTTTTCTGCAATGGACTGACATGGCTATCCCTTTGGAACTATCATCATATAGGTTACTGATAAAAATATCGAAGTATTGGATCAAGAACTGTTCATTGATATTTCCCTGTTAACAATTACATTTTTAGATTTGTCATTGAGACGGTTTTTTATCCATCTAATATGTGCCCGAGCTCTTTGTAAAAGGGCTTGTTGTCTGTCCCATATTGGCCTTTTATTATGCCAGGCCTCATGGTATAGGCATTTCATTCCCTTTATTCTCTTCATATTGCTTGGCCCTTCTGATAATGCCCATCTCAGCATAAGCGGTCTTAATGGATGGGTAGCGTGGACAGCTACCCAGGGCCCTGCAGCGGAGTGGGGGGGGGGAGGAGGGAGAACGGATCCCTCTGCCACTCTGGCGGGGAGCTGGTAGGAGGCCTGGTGATGGGGTGGGTGGGTGGGTATGTGGGCTGACATGGGCTAGTGGCAGGGCCACTCAAGGCTGGCAGGGAGCCGGGGGGGGGGGGGGTGTCCCAGGGCCCCACGGGGTGTGGGGAGCCTGGCACCAGGTCCAGTGGGGGAGGGGTACCATGAGGCTGGGAGGGGGGACTGGCAGCGGCCCTAGTGAAGCGGTGATGGTGGGGAAAAAGTCAAGGATGGGAACCCCACCCCTGGCACGGGGAACACCCATCCTTGACTTTTGCCTTGGGCCCCCAAATCACTAAGACTGCCCCTGCATCTCAGCCATCTGGATACCCAGTCCAGTTACATGTATTATTTGAGTTCACCTGCTCTTGGATCTCTTCTTCTCTCCAGATGGACACTAGCATCTCCACATCAACCACAAGGGAGCTTGCACCATGCTTGTATGATGTTTACTCTGGGATTAGCTGACAATATGATCACACTTGCATAACGGATTTTCATTGTGAAAACAGTGCATAAAAGAACTATTCAGCATGTGCAGTGCTTTTTATGGAGGTAAAGAGCTTCTGGCCACCTTGACAGAATGGAGTGCAGAAATCAGAGCGGACAGATCCTGTCTGCTGTGACTGATGCACTGTGAGACAGTAGTGGAAGGACTGTTTATGCAGCTGGGAATATTATGCCAATGATGTCTGCTCATTCTGGGACCTCAACAGTGGATACTAGCTTGGCAGATGGTTTCGTGATTAAGTCATTTGCCTGGGACCCGGATTCAGTTTCTAGTACTGCTACAGATTTTTAAGTTACAAACTGTCTGTACCTCAGTTTCTTGTCTGTAAAATAAGTATAGAAATAGATATTTCCCTATTTCAAAGGGATAGATTTTTCATGGGGACAAATCCATTCTTTCCAAGAAAATCAAATATTATGGTGATGTGTGCCATATAAGAACCTAGCTAGGCAGACTTTCTTCAAACAAAGATAACCTAATTGGATGAGTAACATCTGTGAATCACTGGAGTACTTTTATGTGGGGATGTGAGGTGTGTTGAAGTGGTTCTATAGGACCAACCAGCAGTTAACATGGCTAATTGCTGTCATGCAGGGCTCTAGGCAAACTAAATTTAGATGCCCCTGTCCAAGGACAATATTTTCACTAATAAGACATAACATATTAATATATATTTTAAATAGAGAAAAAAATCACTTCTGTCATCCCTTAAAACTTGGCACCTTAGGCGACCGCCTAGTTCACCTATCTGGTCAGACCGGCCTTGCTGTTATGTAGACGGGGCATATGTGTATATTTTTTCAGCTGTTCTGCATTATTTCTCCTTTCTACACACCTAATTTTTAATTTTATATGCGAGTACTTAAGGCCTCTGTTTCCCAAGGAATAACTTTGTGGTTGAAAAAAGCCCTTGCATTCACCAAATTGGTGACTTTGACTTTTTCTTACATGTGTGACAAAGCAGGCAGCTAATGTATTCACTGGCCACAAATCTTGTGGGAAGTTTTGAAGATGGAGACATGGGAACAGGCCTTCAATGCATGTCAGTAGGGTGGGGTGGGGTTTACACTGTTACATTGCTCAGTGTGGGACGAGGTTAAGCAGACAGTGCCTTTGCTTGCCACAATGCCACTGAGCACCAGGCCTAGTCCTGTGCCGGGAATGCCGGGCTAGGAGACAGCTTTTATATCCTTGAGGGTGAATGCTGTAGCCCAATGTAGGAAGTGCCAAGGGAAGCCCCCCTTCTTGCCCTGGTGCCAGAGAAGACCAGGGTCACAGTTCTGTGCAGAGATTCCTCACTCAGATAAAGCCTGTGACTCTCTTCCATTCTGGCTATGTCCAGTGTTACCAACTCTCTTGATTTTATCACAACTCCCATTCTGGAGGTGATTTTTTAATCTGTCTCATAAAAACATGGTGAAAGACACCAACTCACAAATTTTCCTTTATTCAAAATTGCCACCATTACCTGTTACTGCCAGTGCCATTTTCCTCCAGTCCATCTGCATGTAGAAGTGCGGCTGGCTGCCCTTAATAAAGCTGGCTGCCACATTACGTTATTTTCAATAAGACTGAAGCTGGGGCACAGGCAAAATAGCTACCACTCCATGAATCTGAGAGCTAGATAGGCAACAGTGTTTGTGGGGAGGAGCTGACACTGTGAAAAGGGAAGAGGGAGATTAAGGTGGACTGGGAACAGATTTAGGCTTTACAGGACTGCAGGAGAGAGCCTGAGGGAGAAGCTGAGGACAGTCGATAGATGGGAGATAGAATGGCAGTTCCCCCAGCTTGGGAGTAGTAAGGGTGGTGGGAATAACTCCCTCCAAACAGCCAGGAAGAAGTGTTGCCAACTCACATGAAGTGATCATGAGTAAGGCTAAGATTTAGTCATAGGTATTTATAGTAGAGGTCATGAACAGGTCATGCGCAATAAACAAAAATTCATGGCCCGTGACCTGTCCGTGATTTTTATTATAAATATCACTAAGTCTTAGCTGCTTCTGGGGTGCTGCTGCTCTGAGGGATCCTAGGGACCAATGACTGGCCCCTGCTCCAGTGAATGACTGCCGAGCTGCCTACTGCTCTGAGGCGCCCAGGAATGCTTCATGACCAGTCCCTGGGGCCAGCTGCACCAGTGATGTTGGCTACAGAGCTACCCAAGCAGCTGGCCCCAGGGCTGTTCCAGCGTGGTTGGTGGGATTGGTCCTCGGGCTGCCCAAACAGCTGCAACTGTGAAAGTCATAGAGGTCGTAGAAAGTCAGGGAATTTCCAACTTGAAAGTTATGAACCATGTTTGTGAACAAGTCATGAGATTTTGGTGCCTACAGGAGGAGCTGTCTGGATAACACAACACATTCCTCTGATCCCACAGTTTTCAGGGCTGAGCATGCTAGCAGAACTGCATGAAACAAGCACTGGGATTTCGGGCCACAGATACACCCTGGCATGTGTATGTCCCTAGAGCTGAGAAAGGATCCTGGGATAAGAGGTGTTAGGGCAGGGGAGTGGGAGAGTCACAAGCTCTTGCTGCTGGGGACCCAGAGTGCAGAAGTCCAAACTCAGCAGTAGGCAGAGGAGTCGGGGGCCAAGGCAGTAACAGGAATTAGCTGATAAGGCCCGATGTAGGGGAAGGAAGAGGGGCAGTCGAGGCTCTCCCAAGCAGCCAGGGAGAGACGCGCAGTTTCTGTGGACTTTCTTTTTTCTAGCTGCAATTGTCTCTCTCCCGCCCCACGCACCGAGGGGAAGGAGAAAGTTAAAAGCCACAGGAGAACACCCGCGGTGATTTCCTTCCCCTCCCCTTCCTACTTTAGGCCAATCTTTTGTGAGGGTGAGGGGCCGCCTGCCGACTTCAGCTCTGTTGAGGTTGGCGGCCCGCCCGTGTTGCGGGAACCGCTCCCCCGGGACCCCCCTTCCGCCCAGCCGTGCAACCCAGCCGGAACTGTGGGGAGCAGAGCGCGCGGGGAGGCCCCTCCCCCACGGCACGGCGGCGGGGCGGGGCCTAGGACTGGCGCTCTCACGTTCCTCCTGTCCCCGCTCCCCCCGCCGGCGCAGCACTGTGGTGAAGCCGCATTGTTTGTGCCGAGGGGGGAGGGGCGGATCTCAGCCCGAGGACGGAGCGCCGAGCCCGCAGCCGGACTGCGACCAGCTCCGCGCCTCCCGAATGCGCCGCGCGCGGCCCGGCCGAGCAGGAACCCCGCACCCGCCGCTCGAAGGCAACGCGGCCCCCCAGCGTCGGTTTGGCCGCCCGGGGTTGCTGCGAGCGGCAGCAGGCAACGGCACCCGCGGGGCCTCCCCCGCCATTAGACCGGCCACAGCGTCGGCCCGGAGACGAGGAGCAGGAGGGTCTGTCAGCCGCTCTCCGGCGGCTCCCACAGCGTGAGTGCGGGGCCGGGTTACGCGGCAGTGTGGCTCGGTGGGCCTCGCGAGCGGGGCTGAGAGGCTGGAGCGGGCGGAGGCGGCCCGGCACAGCGGGCGGGGGAGGGCGCAGCGCAAGCTGTTTTGTTGGACGCCATGTTTGTGGGCCGAGTATTGTCGGGGTGGGGGGTGGGGCGAGGCTTGGGAAGGCCGGAGTTGACGGGCCTGGGCAGGAACCATTCACGCGGGGGTGCCGGACCGGGCAGGAACCACTTGCGCGGGGGCTGAGTGGTTCGAGCGTTGATGGGCGTGGGCAGGAAGTGTTCGTGCTGGAACAGGGTGTGGGAGGGATGAGCGGCGTGGGCAGGAACTATCCGCTGCGTGTGTAGGGGTGGGGTAGGGACGGGGGAGGAAACCATTCTGCGAGAGCATGGGGAGAGTGGGCCTTGGAAGGGCGGTGGGGAAGAGAAGGAGCTGGGGGGAGGGGTGGTGAATGGGACCGGTATCTCCGTGCTCGGTTCGGGGAGACTAGGGATTGTTAGGTTTGGTGATGGTTAGTGTTAGGTTAGTGTTGATGGTGATGGTTTGGCGGGTCAGCCTAGCCTGAGTCTAGAATGGGTGTTTTCACTGGCGGGATCAAATGAATTATTCAGGTCTTGAGCCACTCTTTTTTCTCATTATCAGTAGGGCTAGACTTGAGAGGCTGTCCTGACTCTGGGGGCTGAGGCTGCCGGTTTCCTCTCTACTGCACAAGGATGCTGGAAATGTTTCTGTTTGCTCTCTCTTATGGCCTGCTGCTCTTATGAGCTGTGCCTCTTTGCAGCATCGTTGGTAGTTTCTTTGTGTCCATCTCTTCGTGGTGATACACATAAAGATGCTTGTGGAGAACCATGAATGAAATGGTGGATCTCTCAGATTCTCTCTTTCAGACGACAAGGGAGCCAGGGACCAAACTCAAATATATGAGGGAGAAGGAGAATGGCTAGTGCAGGATTCACTGGAGGTTTGCAAAAGGAATTGGCAGCCTTTAAAAAGCTTCATACAAGTGCTACCCCATAGGTCTAATATGATGTCCCCTTACCAAGCAGTACTTCAGCCCCATATATTCATTCCATATAAACAGCTGCATCCTCACATTTTTTTGTCAGGACAGTGGAAGCTGTCTCCTGGATTTTAGTTTCTCTGCAAATTATCATCCTAAAGAAAACAGTAGTTCTAAGGAGAGCGTTTCTTCATCTTCTGTAGTCTTTGTTTTGGTTTGAAAGGGGGAAAGAATGCTCCAAACTGGAGTTGTGTAGCATATTAGGAATTTTTCCTGTTTATAAGAAGTTTAGTAACCCTTATTATTAACATGGAAATAGAAGATTGTGCTCTAGGACCTCAAGGGATTTTTAGACACCCAAAAAAAAGCATCTGCAAAATTAGGACATATAATCTCAATACTACTCCGTCATGTGGTATGCTTCTCTCCAACCCCACTGGGATGTTTTCCTTTTCCAAACTATTTTCCTTTTTAGCTTAAAATGTTAAATTGGCATCTGTTTTTCAGACTGGGTCAATAATAGTCTAAATGTAAGAGAAGGTGCTCAAACATGTAAACAGTAATTATCCCATGCTTGTTATTGGGAGAGGTGTATTTTTTCATCAGTTTGTTGCAGATGCCTAGAGCAGTAGTTTTGATTCCCCACCCCCCTTAGGACCCAGTTGAAAAAAATCATTTATGCCTGTGACCCAACAATTACATCTTTGAGCAATGCATTCAAATTTTTCGGAGGCGGCAACAGGGGACATTGCGACCCAATACCTGAGGGTCTGCAACCTAGTCCTGGGTCCCGACCCATGGTTTGAAAACCACTGGCCTACACCCCTCTGTGTAAACAAATATGTGGATCTTAATCTGTCTGATCTTCATCTGCAGGGAATGGTTTGTGGATAGCTGCATTGTTTGGATATAATGTGAATATCCACAGATTTGCAGGGCTCCACTCTTCTCTGGAACCCTGTGCAGATACAAATATGTGGATCCGCATCCACAAGAAATGGTCTGCAGATATCTGTGGATTTTCAGATGCCTTCTTTAATTTAGGATTCATCAGTTGTTACCAGCCACTGCCCCTCTTTTCCAGTATGAGGTAATTGATCTACAAAAAACAACATCATGGGGGTCTGGTTATGGTGTATATAAACATAGGTGGGTATATACAAAAATTCCTTTTAGAGTCCAAATTAGAATAACATTAACATCAAGTTCCAAAGGGGTAGCTCTGTTATATAGTGGGCTATTAAAACTGAATTAAAAAAAAAATCTATTTACTCTTCATCTTTTGTGCTGTTTATCATCTTAGAAGATGAAACTGAATTGGTCAATTTCAGTGTCAGGTTCTCTTGCACTAACACATTGATAAATGACTTAACAACATAGAGGGGAACAGTCAAAGATGCCTACATTTTTATTGAAATTTAGGCTGGCAATTTTATATTCCCCTATCCCTGAGCCTATAATCTCACAAGCAACGATGAGAACTAAATTTAGGGCTAAACTAAATTGTCACTTTCTTTGTATCTAGTTATTGGACCTACTAAAACAAATATTAGTGGATTCATCTGTTTTGTGGTTGGAAACTGATGCATTCAATACAATGTTGCTTTACAAAATAATACCTAACTTTTATACAGTGCTTTTCATCTGTAGTTCTCTTCACAATCTTTTAATACCATGACAGAAATCCCTGTTAAATGTTTCATGCAAATCCATAAAAGGTGAAAATTCTTTTTTTTTTTTGGTCTATTACCTAAGTACAATGGAAATCAGATGTTGCTGGGTATTGACTGTGCCCTGGATATTGCTTTTTAGGATTTGTGTTAGAAACATATTTTTACTACAGATATGTTTGACTTTGACACAAATGTTTAAAAAATACACAATATTACATACAAACAAGAAAACTTTAATTCAGGCTTTTTTTTTTTTTTTTTTTTTGAATGAGGCCTTTTTTTCATAATGGGAACAAGATATTGGATAGGTAAGGTATGTGGTCTGATATTACTTGCTCGATATATCCTATCATACCTTTGTGCTGCAAATCATCAGGCATATGATTTTTGTGCATGTAACTTATGAAGGACTTGACACGATGGGGAAGCAAAGCATTGTATTTTAGGTTTGCCTTTGAATTTATAGGTTGTAGTAACTTTGTGTCAACTTTTCAAGAATAAAATAGAAATATGGTGGAGCCGCAAGGGAGAGAATTGATATGTATGTTTGCCCAATATATTGGTAGGCATACTACCACTGACTGAAGTATTTATTCTGCAGACTGTATTGACTCCCTTGTGTTGTAATTCCTGGCTTGATCAGAGTTGGTATGATTTAGCTAGCAGGTCAGAATGGTGGTCATGGGCACTCAAGAAATTAGTTATAGGGGACCAAGAGCTTTGTTGTTAAGTTTGAGACGCTCTTACTGTCTAACAGTTGGTTTTCAAAGTGCTCTAAAGATAAGATAATATATCTATCATGGCTTTCAGATGCTAGGTTGAGTTTGTAGGGCTGAGAGGGGGAAAAAATTGTATTTGTTCATTTAGTCAGTTGAGCAGAACTGTGCTGAAAAAGATACAGATATAAAAGCCCCAAATTTTATTTTTAATAATTTTTCAGATTCTACTATGTGTATGTGCACCAGTCTGGCCAGGAAGCTTAGTTTTCTCTCTTTGAAATCTTATTGTTACAGCTCCCCTTTTGATGCAAACAAAGAGTCTTGTGGCACTTTTAAAAATTAACAAATTTATTTATTGCATGAGCTTTCATGGGTAGAATCCCACTTCGACGGACGGTTGAAATGGAAAAAGCTTTTAAAATTTATTAGTTTTTAAAAGGACCACAGGACTCTTTTGTTTGTTTTGCTGAACTAGAGTAACAGAGCTACACTTCTGGACCTTACGATACAGATGCAATACTTTATTCCAGTAGATCTTGACATTAAAAATTAGTCTAGGTTACTGGTTCAAATCCAGCCTAAGCTGGCTGAGTATAATTTTAAAGCTAATAGAATTTTAGCAATGCTATTTACAAGTCAAAAATGGTGATTTACTCTTAAGAATCTCTCTCTGAAAATAACATAGGCGGTTTCTTTCACATCAAATGTTCATTTTAAAAGTAACATGGTGGGATATATATATATATTTCCTAATTGGCAGCCCCAAAAACTCAGTCTGAAGGCTAAAATTAAAGTTGTTCTCAATTTGTTTTTCCATTAGTGGTAGAAATATTGGTATTGAACCTTAATTCATAGTTGTCTTGTTGATACAATATGATCTACCACAGCAAAATGGGCTGTGAAGCACTAAATAAAATGTTTGGTGATAATTAACATAATCATGTCACTAAAATTGTTTTCTGATAGTCAATCTATGAAAATGTGGAAGACCAGCCCCTGCCAGAAGGAGTTTACAGTATATTGATATATGTGAGGAAATAACCTAAACCATACATTTTTGAGTTTCACTTTCACTAAATATAAACATACTGACTTTAAGTAGTTAGAATTCTGAACACATATAGATGGCAGATTTGCTAAAGCAATGCACTGTTTACATAATTACTTCTCTGATCATAATTGCCCTTTGTGCAAAAATATTTCTAGAATATTTCTTATTCAGGCTGCTGCTGAATAAGCTTTAAAAAATGAAACCAGCACTTTGTTTTCCAAGGCCTGTATGCCATGGTAGTTTTCTATTACAATGGCTACTTCTGTTACCTTATGCAACATGTTTAATCCTTTAATGGGTGGGCATTGGAAACAATTTCTTTGTGCCAGTGTTGAATTGCTGCAGTTTGATTGGCTTCCTGTAGCTTTATAGAAATACAGGTGTAAATTCATTGTATTTTATTAATTCGTCTCTGAGGGGACTCTTTTAATGTAGGAAATGACTGAAATTCGTTCCAACAGTCTATCAAGATATTTGTATTTGGCATAAAGCTAAATGTGTTACTAACTGTTGTCTGTGGAAGTTCGGGTAGTCAGATTTAAGTACAAACATTGCATTAATTGAAGACTTGCATGTCAATGGATAGTATAGAACTTAAACTAGCTGCTTTTTTACTGTATTAATTTTTATACTTTAGCAAGAGAGGTACATTTTTAAAATGCAACATAATAATTCTCGTTATGATTTTAGGTAATCATTACCAAATGAGGAGAAAAGGAAGATGCCATCGAGTATCTGCAGCAAGGCATTCTTCTTCCCCATGCAGTATTAAACACTCCCCTACACGAGAAACTCTGACGTATGCACAAGCTCAAAGAATGGTTGAAATAGAAATTGAAGGTCGCCTGCATAGGATCAATATTTTTGATCCATTAGAGATAATATTAGAAGATGATCTTACAGCACAAGAAATGAGTGAATGCAACAGCAATAAAGAAAATAGTGAGAGACCACCAGTTTGTCTGAGAACCAAGCGGCATAAAAATAACAAAGTGAAAAAGAAAAACGAAGTTCTTCCAAGTGCACATGGTCTACCTGCTACAACAAGTCCTCTTCCAGAACCAAAAGTACGTATTGTTGAGTACAGTCCACCTTCTGCCCCCCGGAGACCTCCAATTTATTATAAATTCATTGAAAAATCAGCAGAAGAACTTGACAATGAAGTGGAATATGACATGGATGAAGAAGATTATGCATGGTTAGAAATAATAAATGAAAAGCGAAAGAGTGATGGAGTGTCAGTTGTGTCACAAAATATGTTTGAATTCCTTATGGACAGGTTTGAAAAAGAGTCTTATTGTGAGAACCAAAAACAGGGTGATCATCAGTCTTTAATTGATGAAGATGCAGTATGTTGTATATGCATGGATGGTGAATGTCAGAACAGCAATGTAATCCTATTTTGTGATATGTGTAACTTAGCAGTACATCAGGAGTGCTATGGGGTGCCATATATACCTGAGGGTCAGTGGCTCTGCAGACGCTGTCTGCAGTCCCATTCCCGGCCTGTAGACTGTGTGCTGTGCCCAAACAAGGGAGGTGCCTTTAAAAAGACTGATGATGACCGTTGGGGACATGTTGTGTGTGCTTTGTGGATTCCAGAAGTTGGATTTGCCAATACAGTTTTTATTGAGCCAATTGATGGTGTCAGAAACATTCCCCCAGCCAGATGGAAGTTAACATGCTACCTCTGTAAACAGAAAGGTGTTGGTGCCTGCATCCAGTGCCACAAAGCTAACTGTTACACAGCATTCCATGTGACATGTGCTCAAAAGGCTGGTTTATATATGAAAATGGAACCTGTGAAAGAATTAACTGGCAGTGGGACAACATTCTCTGTAAAAAAGACTGCCTATTGCGATGTACATACTCCACCAGGTTGTATACGGAGACCTCTAAATATTTATGGAGAAGCTGATGTGAAAAATGGTGTGTGTAGAAAAGAGGGATCAGTCAGAACTGCAAGATCTACATCAAAAGTCAGAAAAAAAACAAAAAAGTCAAAGAAATCAGTGGTTGAACCCTGTACAGCTATGCCAACTGTATCTGCTCCTTATATTCCCCCTCAGAGGTAAGGAAACAAACAAAATTTTGTATTTAAATGTTGTTGTATGTCCCTTTGAATATACATTTGTCATAGGTTCTATAGATAATGAATGAAAGTTTAAAAAACTGCATAACAAGGGACTTGAGCAACAAAGGGGAAAAATGGGAAAAGGTAGGTACTTTCACATGTGAATTGTGCATGTTGGGTTACTTTTGGAACTTGTGGTTAAAAAAGCGCACACAATACTTTTCTTGTAGAGATGGGAGGATCATCTCCCTCCACCCCCAAATCCTGCTTTCATTCTGTAAATCTGGGTATTCCCTTTTCATTTTCTCATCTAGATGACAATTCAGAATAGTAAAAATATCAACTACTTAACTGCACCTCATTTCAAGAAAGCGATTAAGCGTAGAGTCAAGTGCTTTTCTGAATGTGCCTTACTTTCCATTCTGAGCTGGGTTTTTTAAAGGCACAACAACATGAAAACCACATTTTTTAATATATATATATATATAAAAAATATAATATAATATAATATAAAAAATATGGTGGGTTTTGTATCTAGTCAACCCCACTGGTTTTTATCAGTTATTCTTACTGTCCTTTACATTTAGCACCATAGCATTCTATGCATTATTTGAGCAGAGCTTCAGGTGTGTTCTTCCCTAAGTCAATTTCTGGAAAAAGGAAAGTGAAGAAGATGAGGAGATTCTAAACACATTTTGTGGTCCAAGTACGACTGTTCCTTGCTGTGGAAAGACCCTTGATATCAATCGGCAGGCAAGCAGGAAAAAAAAAGCAACATAAAACAGTACAAGAATTAATCAAAATACTCTCTGCATGCTGTTGAAAGAATACTGTATCAGTATATTTTTAAAATTAATTAATTAGAATTTTTTGAAATTAGTAAATTAAATTGAGATTCCCTTAAAATCTCATCTCTAGACCACCAATACTTGTGGCTCCTGTTAAATCGGACATCCTGTGCCCACTCAATATTTAGAATACTGTAGGATGTTTTTCAAATAGTATAGGAAGCACTCTGAGACAGTACTTTGGCGCAGTGAGGCAGTCTCCTGTGTCTGTTCCTAAATCTTCTGTTTGGTAACGCACTGTGCAATAATGTTTTTGCAAGCCTTGAAAAACTACAGTTTGATGTTATGTGAATTTCTTAGCGAAATTAACCAGTAAACTTCAGAACACCGCTTTAATGACTTAATAATGCATTTGAAATGAGTTGTTAGGCCTGGGACCAAAAGCTGTGGGCAATCAACGCATTGACTTTAATACATGTACGTGAGAGGATAAGAATGGCGATACTCTGGTAGTCCACCTAGACCAAAACTAGTCTTCTAACTGTGGCTCTGGGCTAATGCTTCAGAGGGAATGAACAGAATGGGGAAATTAATCAATTGATCCATCCCCTGGCATTTGTTCCCAACTTCTAACAGCCAAAGGTTTATGGAATGCAAAGCAGTGATGGTCCTATTCTCCATGAACTTATCTAACTTTTCTTATAGTCATTTATAGTTTTGACCTTCAGTTAAATTTCATTGGGTGATTCCTGGTTCTGGTGTTATATGAAGGAATAAATGACACTTATTGACTTTCTCTACAGTCGTGATTTTATAGACCTCTGCCATATCTTTTCTGTTGTGTTTTTTATGAATTGAACATGCCCAGTCTCTCTATTTTCTCCTAATATGGAAGCTGTTCTATACTACTAATCATTTGTTTCCCTTCTCTGTACGTTTGCTAATTCTAACATATCTTTTTGAGATAATGTGACCAAATGGCACATGGTATTGATGGTGAGGGTTGTATCATGGATTTACATAGTAACTTTATGATATATATTTTTTTATTTATTATCTGTCACTTTCCTAATGGTTCCTAACATAGCTGCTTTGACTGCCACTGCTTATTGAATGGATGTTTTCAGATAACAATTCACATTGACTCAAGATTTCTTTCTTGAGTGGTTACAGCTAATTCAGACCCCATTATTTTGTATGTATAGTCTGGATTATGTTTTCCAATGTGCATTACTTTGGAGTTCATCTACACTTTACTGCCCACTCTCTCACTTTTGTGAGATCTCTTTGTAACTCTTCATAGTTTGCTTTGAACTTAAGTATCTTAGGTAATTCTGTATCATCTACAAACTTTGCCATCTTTTTACTTATCCTTTTTTCTTGATAATCTATGAGTATGTTGAATGGCACTGGTCCCAATACATATTCTAGAGGGACTCCATTATTTACCTCTCTCTTTTCTGGAAACTGATCATTTATTCTTACTGTTTGTTTCCATTCTTTTAAAGGGTATCCATGAGAGGCCATTCCCTTATACCATGATTGCTTACTTTGCTTAAGAGCCTTTGGTGAGGGACCTAGTCAGATGTTTTCTGAAAGTCCAAGTACACTTTATCTAGTGGACCATCCTTGTATACATTTGTTGATTCTCTCAAAGAATTCTAATAGATTAGTGAGGCATGATTTCCCTTTATAAAATCTGTGTTGATTCTTTCCCAGCATATCTTGTTTATCTATATTCTTTTATTTCAGTGTAGTTGCAAACAATTTTCCTGGTTATGAAGTTAGACCTACTGTCCTCTTACTGCAGCCTGTTTTAAAAACCAGCATCATATTGGCTATCTGACAGTTACCTGGTACGGAAATTGACTTAAGTGCTAGGTTACATACCCCAGCTATTAATTCTGCAATTTCTTGTTTGAATTCCTTCAAAACTGTTGTGTCAATACCACCTGTTTCTGGTGACTTAGTATTTTTTAATTCATTAATTTGTTCTAAAATCTCTTCTATTGACACCTCAGTCTGCGACAGTTCCTCAGATTTATCATCTAAAAAGTATGGCTCAAGTTTGTGAATCTCTCTCATGCCCTCTATAGGGAACATGGATGCAAAGAATTTACTGCTCTTCTGCTATTGCCTTGTCTTCCTGGAGTGCTCCTTTAGCCCCTTGATCTTTCAGTGGCCTCACTGATTATTTGACAAGCTTCCTTCCTCTGATGTGCTTTTTAGTTTTTCTGTGTCTTGAAGTATAGTTGTGTAGTTTAAAAGGGCTATTCATTTTTTTTTAAAATGTTTCCATTATAAAAAATAAACTGGGGGGGAGGGGGGAGGAGAGGCTAAAATTACTCTGATCCCAATCTTTCTCTCTTTATTTTAAACTTCTGCATATTTTATGTTCCTGCAGGAGCTTAAACCTTTACCTTAAGCAGTGTTTTTGTGGATATATGTGTGTATATATATGTATAAAATATACATCGAGGCACTGAGTATATTTATTGGTTTTAGAACCTGCAGGAGTTTATTATATGCACAAGTATAAATGCAAAGTGAAACAGACTAAAATTAATATTAAAGGTATTTTCATCTGTTAATATTGGACACGTATGTTATACAATATTTTGAAGGAGGACTGTTGGTGTGCTGGCAGTCGGATTTAGAACTGGTATGAATTAATGAGAGATTGGTCACTTAAAAAAAAAAAAACTAACCCAAATTTCCTTATGTGGGGAGGAGAGCAAAGTTACAAGACTTTAAACTTGGTTTCATTTATCTATTTTCAAATTTAGGAGGACTTTACAATTGCTTAATTAAATTAAGAGTACTGAAACTTATTTTATTCAGATTTCATTCACTTACATTCAGTGAGTCGTAATATCTTGCATTTGGAAATATGCTGCTTATAGTGTCAGAGATAGATGGGGTTATGGCAGGGAGAGAGACTTACTTCAGTTTTGCTGAACAATTCAGACTTTCATAGTTGATATTCAAAAACACAGCAAATAGTAGGGGACAGAAAATTCCCGCATTGTAGCATTGGTATTCTACAGAGTTAAGTGAGACATGCTTTGTTAGCTGCTTCTTGCATGGACCATATGGTTGGGTTCATAGTGCTTACCACATCAGAGCCATGATCCTGATTGGGCCTTTGAGCGCTGCTATAATACTACAAATATATTTATGTATTGTGAATGCTGTGACTTCATATAATATATGGTTTGTGCTGGTCAAATTATTCTTTGCAAATAATGGTGGTTCTGATTTTTGCTAAAATGTTTACTGAATAACCTGGATTAACAGCTTTTAGTCTCTGGATGAATAGCAAACTTCAGTTAGAGAGCACTTGGTTCAGTGTGGCTGGTGAAATGAAATTTGTGCTTCCTGATGAGATATTTTAAAACAGAATAATAGGAAGTAACAAATACTCTTGTTTATGAGAAAAATAGGTGCTCATAACTTCAGTATAACTCCAAAAACTTTTGCAAACAATTTTGTTTGCTTAAATGTTCACAAGTAACAAGGGGAAAGGTTAAATTAAATAGCAGTTCAGAATTTAAATGTTTATATGGTTTTGAACCAGTTATATCTTTTTTAGCTCTTGCAATAGCTAAATCTCATTAAAATGAGGCTATCATGTAAGTGTGGAAGGGAGGATAATGTGAATGTTATAATCAGAATGACCCCATTTTTAATATTTGATACCTTATGAAAAGTCAGAGATAAATGTAAGTGGTTTACTTCTTGTTGGGCAAACTACTTTCATTCCCAGATTCCACAGATATTCTAGCATTTGTTTCCACCCTTGCTCTGATATAATTGGACACTGAAATGATTACTGCTTCCTTGGACCAGAAATTACATTTTTGGCAGTGGCCAAGTGTTTAAAATTGTCATTTAAAAATTTTTTAAAAAAGGGGATTGGGGGGGTGGGTTGAAGGGAGGATCTAAATATAAATTGGTTGACATTTAGTGGATGAGGATATTGCCTCAGAGTTCAAAGTAGAAATGTGTCTAGTTTTCCAAAACTGATCTGTGAATTTAAAAAAAAAGTTTTGGTTTTGATTTCTTTGATTGTTGTTGAGAACACTAATTTTACCATAGGCCAAAATATTCATGGTCTACTCTTCTTTGCCTGAAGAATAAAACCTGTGAGAATTAATATGTGAGCAGTTTTTAAATACAGGTCACCATAATGATAGTGAATGCTATGGCTAATGCTACTTCTAGTCTTAATTTAAACTAACCCCTTTTCTAACAATTTAACCAGTATTTCTCTTGGGGCTGAAACTTGTCATGCCTTTTCTAGAGAGTGAGAAAAATGTAATTTAAGTTACAAGCAAAGGAAAACTTAAACTCCAAGCCAATTATTTTAAAAATTGATATTTAGGGCTGTTGAGCAGTCACACAGAAGTCAATGGGCTACATGTGCTCAGCACCTCTGAAAATCAGGCCACTTTTAAAAAAAATTAAACCCCTTGTTCAGTAATAGGTCAGAAGTAGATGAATAAAGAAACTTTCTGTTTGGCATGTAGCTATGCCTTCATGAGAGAGTTCTTTAGCCAGCCTTAGAGGAGAAAAAATATTAAAAGTAAAGTGAGTGGAAAAACATCCTCTTCATATGTTCAGTAATCAGCATTAAAACTTAAGCAAAACCTCACACCCCTGCTCCCACATGACATTCATTTAGGTCTGAATGAGAACTGTACCATTTCCTTAATCTGGAGTGCCTCAGTGAGGTAAGCTATAACTTGAATAATATTTATGAGGGATATTGTGATACTGGCATAGACCCATAGTAAAATCATTCCCCAAAGTCCCTGCCATAACATCACTTATACAATGTTTAATTTCATGATCACATAATTTTTATTTTCCCTGCATGGCCCCTTCCCCATTCAGGATATGATGTATTTCCTGGGGTGGGAGGGGTTTGATATCACAATTTATATCCATTGGGGGAAAAATGTTGTGTGGGAGAGCTGTGACTGAAGTTTGATACCAACTGTAAGGAGTGTGGCTCAGGAATATTTTTACATTATAAGAGGATGAAAAATACTGTAGGAAGATTGCATCTGCAAAGTAATGAAGAATTTTCAATGTGACACGTTGCTACAGTAACATTCACTCAAAAATGATCTTTAACCCTTGATTAAATGGATAACTTTTGCTGCCATCTCCAACTCTGGATGAGAACTGGGTAAACTTTTTTTGTCAGTTTCTCCAGATTGTTTCAGTTATTAATTAAAAAAAAAAAAAAAAAAAGTAAATAAAATCAGAAAAAAATCAAACTATTCATTTAGACCTTTTTGAAATGAAACATTTTTTTTGTTTCAAAACCTGATTTAATTTTATTTAAAAAACCCTAAATGTTTAAAAATGGTCAGTCTCAACAAAATCTTTTACTTGTGTTGAAATTAACCTTTTTGTTTGATGCATAACATTTTGGGAGGAAAGGGTGAATTGCCCATGAACCAAAAAAACCCATTATTTGTCAAGCTCTACTCTGGATACTGAAGAGTATATATGCAGTCTTGAAAGCTGAGAAAATAACATCTGGAATGCAAGCTTGTTTTGATGACTGGCAGCTCAACAGACTAAAAATAGTACTTTGAAATATCAATGCAATATACAGGAATGATCTAGAGATTTTGTTTGTCAGACTGTGTCCAGGAATGAGCCCTCCGCTATCTTATGCTATTGTCTTGAAAAGATACTTAATGTAATTATTATGATAGATACTCAAGATGCAACTGTTAGAGGGAACATAAAGCACTCAAGACTCTTAAATAATTATATCCATCTGACACCATGGAGGATAAACTTTTTATTACATGGATTTTTTTTCTTCCACACTGATTTCTGTTTTGGTGAGGATGGGTTATTGCCACAGATAATAGAAATTAGAATTCTGCCTCTGTATGCTTCAGTACATGCCTACCTCCACAGTTCTTTTGAATAAATGATAGGGGCTACTTTTCTGGAACAAATGTTTATATATTAAATAATGAAATGCCTTACTGAATACATGGGGTGGAGGGGACACTTTGGCCACACTTGTGACATGGGATATCATGGATGCTGCAGCTAGGGATGGATTAGAAAATATTTTAACAAAAGATGCTTGGAGCATAAACTTGTATATAATTGGTTGAAGAGGGTGCATTTTAAAAGGATACCTCAAAATGCAGTTTCCTACAGGCATCTACACATGTAGAATAGTTCATTCAAACCTTGAGCTTTTTTTCAGCATAATAGCGACATTGTGCAGGGGAGATAGCAGGAAAATTTTGGTTTTAAAAAACCTGGAAACAGCAAAATAGTTACTTTGATTACCAGTCTTGGTCATGGTACCACCCAAAAAAAAAAAAATCAAAAAAATCTGAAAGTATTTCTGAGTACTTTAGAGAATCACTGTATAAATCTGAATACAGGAATAAGTGGCTAATGGACGATGTTGTTTTATTTTATTTGGATTTATGAAAGAGCAAGAGGTGAGTATTTCATGCCTCTGACAATGATCATGGAGAGGAAAAAATAAGCAGCCTCACAAAATGCCATAACTGCCTAATAGCTCTGCAGCACTGTTGTCATGTCTGGATGAAAAATAATTAATTGGATGAAGAAATTACTGAGAGAAATTTAGAAGCTCTAAACCAGTGGTTTTCAAACTTAGGGTCGAGTCCCAGTAGTGGGTAGCAGACCCTCAGACACTGGGTCAGGGCACCCCCTACTGCCGCCGCCAGAAGACTGGAATGCATTGCTCAAAGATGTAATTGTTGGGTTGCGGGTATAAATGATTTTTTTTCAACTGGGACCCGAGGAACAAAGTTTGAAAATCACTGCTCTCAAGGAAATAGGAAATTGGTCACTAGGTAAGACTGATTCTCCTGTAAGCTTCATCAAGTTGATATGCTTACATAACCACCAGAGAGGTTATTTGTTAAAGTCACTTTCCCCTTCAGTAAAAATTGAAAAATTCATTACTTGATGTTGAATGTCATTGAATTGTGACATACTTGTCTCATTGATAACATGGACTAAGTTTGGTAAAGATGCTTCAAACCTCTTTCCAAGCTAATCAACCTGTGTATGTAGGTAGATTTAAATATATTTTAATTAAGATTAATAAATTCTAATGTACTTTAAAAAGCAACCTCTTCTCCCCATTTTTCTTAAGTCTTCTTTGTTATCATAAACAAGGTTTTTGATAAAGTTGTGTGTGGGTGGAAAGGGCAACTTACGTTCATTATTGAAAACCTATTTACATATAAACTTGCATGTCCCAAATTATTAATTGGTTTATCTTAACCTGTATAAAAATATAGAAGACTCAGTGAAGAAATTTCATAGGTTAATTGTAAATTGAATACAGATATGCCATATGTCCTACCTTTTCTGTTTGTGGGGGTTTTTCTGCTTGTTTCATATGTACAGTGCAAGCCAGCTTGAAATGAAGGCTAACTAGAAAATAGTGGGTATTTCTATAACCTATATGGAGACCAATGTTAGTATTTTATAGGCAGTATCTAGTGCATACTCTGAGATTGAGTCTCTGATTATTATGTACGTGAATGTGACCAAAGTTCCTTGTTTTCAGTCAACATAGGTAAGTCTGAAGTTCTTGCTGTGAGCAAATAGAGCAACTTAAACAGAACTTTCATTTTTTAAAGGCAAAGTCTGAAATATTTGTGGGTCACGTATCCGATTGCATATATTATCTAAAATTTTCCCACTGTCTATTTAAAAAAACTAATGAGAAGTGGTTGGTTCTTCTTTTTAATTATAGAAAAAAATTATTTTAGTGTACATTGTTAAAATTCTATTTACTGGTAATTTTATTTGTTTCACCAAGAAGGCTATAGTATGGCAAAAAAGCAGGCAAAGACAATTGTTCAGTATTTTTCTAGTGGGAGAGTAGCACACAATATTTTTTTTTAACGGCAGTATTAACAATGTAGAACTTGAAACTTTCTGTAGATTTGGCTAAATGGAAAATTGCATGATCTAAAATCTAAATCAGCAGGAAACACATTCACAAACTAAGTGTGCAGTTGTAAATATTGCTTAACTCCATTAATTAAGCTCATTCACATTAAGGCTTAGGAAATAAAGAATGGGAAGGTAGGAATAGTTAACATACGTGATCTTATATTTCTGTGTTTTATTTTTAAGTGTGTCATTTTTGAGCAGTAGCTCACTCTCACCATTGCTGTATATAGCCCTCTGAAGTAAGTGCTGTGATGATGGAAGCTGAAGAAAACGTAAACTTTTAAGACCTTTAAAGTGTAATTATCTTAAAAAAAATATTTTCCGTGAGACTTAAAACAGGTACCCTACACACTAGTATTTGGTAAGGTTCTGGAAACTAAACAATTCCTGCCTGGGATTTCCAAAGGAAATCTTAAAGGAGTTTCGTTCCCAAATACCAGTGGATTTCAAAGATCACATCCCATACCATTATAAGAAACTAGTTACATTCACCTTGTAAGCCCATGAAACTAACCAGTCAAGGCATGCAAAAAACCTAAAAAATAGCTCACATATCATAATAAACTTTCATATTTTACTTGCCCAGTCCCCCCCAAAAAAACTCAAAGGAGGCGACTTGGACAGATAGTTTTTGCAAGAACTCTAGAAAATGTAGGCATGGTTTTATTGCCCCTAATATGATTTGAGAAGTGAGGGAAAAGGGCTTTATAAGTAAAGTAATTGCCATTTAAATACTTGAGTAAAATAAAATATTTCATTTATTGATTTTTATAATAATGAGCCTAGGGAAGGTTGTGTAAGCTCCACAAAGAATGTTTGTGGGGAGGAAGTACCAGGTATTAAAAAGCCTGTCTAATCTTCCAGAGAAAGGTGTCACAAAAAACAATGGCTGGAAATTAAAGCAAAATCAACTCGAAGTAGATTAAAGGCGCAGCTTTTAACTGGGGACTGGAACAAATTACCATCAGAATGAAGCAAACCCCATCTCATGAAGGCTCCGACTATGCTAGAAAGTTTGCTGGCAGATGTCCACACAGCCGTCGTGGAGTCCGTCTTTGGTGGCAGTAGCCACCCTAGGCTTCCCCAGCAGAAGTGCAGCGGCAGCACGGCTGCAGCTGTCCGGGCCTTCCCCGGCAGCAGGGAGGCTGCATCCACCCAGTGCCAATGCGGCTGCAGTTGCTCTGGGGCTTACCGGGGTCCTGGAGAGGCTGCCACCGGGGACCCCGTCAAGCCCTGAGCGGCTGTAGCTGTGCTGCCATTGGGGACCATGGCAAGCTGCGGGTGGGTGCAGCTGCATTGCCATCAGGGACCCCGCATGGTTACAGCCACCCTTCTTCCTGGGAAGCCCTTGGTGGCTGCAGCCAAGGACCCCGTGGCCACAACTGTGATGCCTCGGGAAGCCCTCGGTGGCTGCAGCTATGAACTCTCTAGCAAGTCCTGGGGATGCAGCCACACTTACTCCCTCCCCCTTACTTGCCAACTTCACTCTCCTGTTTCACTGTTAGAGCAGTGATATTGACAAGTATGACAGCTTCTCACCGCTCTAAGGGGACACAATGTCTACACTAACACTATGTCGCCTTAGCCTTGCCAGCGAAAGCTTATGCCACTCATTCTGGTGGGTTTGTTTAGTCGGCAAACAGGGCAGTTTTGCTAACAAAGAGGTGAGTGTAGTTTGTACATCAGGATTGATTTGTTGCCAACAAAACTTCCTAGTATGAACAAGGCTAAAGTCTATATGAAGACTAATTCCTTTCTGTATAATATTTAATTGGGATATTTTATGGCGTGTTATGCAGTTATTCAACAAACTAGATGATCTAATGGCCTTAAAAATCCATGAGTCCTCTAAAGCAGTGGTTCTCAAACCACGGATCGGGACCCAGTACTGGGTCGCAGTGCCTCATGCTGCTGCCACCAAAAGACTGTATTCATTGTTGAAAGATGTAATTGCTGTGTCCCAGGCATAAATAATTTTTTTCAACTGGGTCCCAAGAAAAAAAGTTTGAAAACCACTGCTCTAGGGTTTGATCAAGTGCCCATGGAAGTTAATGGGACTTCAGTTGTTGCTGAATGAAGCTTCCGTTTCCTTTCAAGGAGAACTGTAGATTTTATTGAGGCTCAGATCCTGCAAAAATTATGCATATATTTAACTTTATTCACTTTAAATGTTCTCTGGTTGGGAATCTTCTTGATTGTGTTTTCTTAAAATCAGTATTTTCTATGGGAAAGTTTCAGTTTTGTTGGAAAAACGTAAATGATGGTACCCTGAGTAAAAGGCTGTTGTAAGGACAAAAGTGAGGTTCATGAGTTTTCTCCCACGAAAGCTCATGCGATAAATAAATCTGTTAGTCTTTAAAAGTGCCACAGGACTCTGTTGTCTTTCTACTATAGACTAACACGGCTACCCCTTTGGAATTTGCTTCAGCTAAGTTAGAAGGAGTTGGAGAGACTATGCCTTCCAATTCCTCGGCAGCCTGGCTTGGAAGTTGGGCAGCAGAGAGCAGGCAAGGGTCCAGCTGAGTCTGCTTTGAGGATTCTTGTCAATCTAACTTTCACCCTGCATGGAGAAACTGCAACTGATTTGAACTTTCGAGGCAGGTATTTGGCAAGCAGAAAAATTGTTTCAGTTCTCCCAAAACAGAAACTTTCAGAATTTATCCTGCAAAAAAAGTGTTGATGTTTACTGTTTATCCTGAATTGGACACAACTTTCTGTGTGACAGAAATTCTATTTTTCAGCCAACTCTACTGTTAACTTCATCAGGCTACTGGAACAGTCTAAAGTTAAGAATGTGCATGTTTCTTTGTAGGATCAGGACCTTAAAGGATTCCTGTGTATTTTATTAAGTGTAGTTTTAAAAGGACAATGAATCTTTTAGGATATATATATTTTTTTTTGAAGATGACTTTATTTCTCTTTAAAATACCAAAATAATTGATTATCTCAACACTAGATAATCAGAAATTTAAATGTAATTAAACTTCCCAGTGATTTAATTTCTTTCTATAGTTGGACTTTTAACTTCTAATAATGAAAATGATTGAAAATGTCATTTTCATATATTTCCATTAGGTTAGAAGGAAATTTAGAATAAAATTTCTGTATAGAAATACATAACCTTTACTGTTTGGGAAATATGGAAGTTGAAATGGACACAGTTTTGCCCCTTTTTATATGTACTAGTATCAGTAATGAATCAGCAGAATTTCACTAATGTATTTGTTCTAGTTAACGACAGTATTTCATTGAGTCATTTAGTATTTCCTGCTATTTTTGTGCCTCTCTAACATAGCAGCATAGGAGAGAAGAACAAACAAGTTTGTAAAGTAAAAAAAAAAACCTGTTAGGGATGAAGGAAAGTTAGAAGTAGGTACCTGAAATTTTTGTTATGGTTCATATTTCAAAACATTAGATTTCAAGTTGTTGGGTTTCCTTTTTAATCGTATAACTTGTCTGGGTATTTTATCCTTTATAATTTTTATTTATAAGAATAGGAAGTGTCCACCACATAAATTCAAGTTAATATAATTATGCTGAAAAAACACACATTCACATCTTCAGGGGAAGAATCCAATTTTTATCTGGTCTGTGCCTTTTGAAAACCTAGTAAGCGTGTAGCGTAGGCACGTGCTATAGAAACATTGTCATAATTCTTGTAACTGAGTCATTAATCCTGAACTGAAGTACTGCTCTTTGCTATTAGGCTGTTAATCCAGTATTGTAAGTAAACTCCCAGTTAAAGTGAATTGTGTAGCATTCTGTTAGTCACATTAATTAGCAAAATAGCATATTTTCTTTACCTCTGCCAATTTTGATTTGCAGTTATTTCCTCATGTCATCATGGAAGAGGTTTGTGTTTGTACCTGAGTCTTTCATTATTTAGACACCCTGTTTACTCCTGACACAACATTCTCTGTTATATTCACCGTCGTTTAACAGGATTTTAAGATACCCCATCCCCAAGAGACTACAGAAAAATCTTAACAGTTTATATTTGATTCTGTTAAAATAAACAATAAAACAAGTTTTTCTGAGCAGCAAAGAAACTACTGTAATAGTTTAAATAACTTAGATCCTATGCATCAGCCACCTTTTATAAAATACTTGCATCTTTTGGTGTATAAAAAGTTATGAAAATGAACTAGGAGCAGTCTATTTTGAGGGAAATGGAGACTGTAATACAGCTTTCTCTTTCCTCATTTGTTTCATGACTTCGTAAACTAATGTTTGTTCATTGTGGATTTAATTATGCAAATTGCAAAAATGGACAGTGCCGTTGAAGCTGACAGAAGTTTTGAGTGCACATTACGTCACAGGATTGGGCCCTTTATGGTTTAATGCTTGTCTGGTTCCTTTAGGTTAGTGGTTCTCAAACTGGTCTTTGGAGCAGTTGCTGCTGGTTAGAAGAGAACTGACTGGTCACATAGTGCTTGACTTCCTTATTTCAAGCTGCTGTATCACATCTAAAAGGCAGCTAAAAATACATTACTTTTTCATGTAACTAATTACTGTAGTTGCCATAGTGGTGTTATGTATTTGAAACTGGGAGAGAAGCTGATCAACATAATTATGAATGGAGGAGTAGGAGGTTCTATGAGATTGCCAGTGGGAGGCCAAGCAGTCTGTGAAAACACATCTTAATACAAAGATTTTCCACAGTAGAAGAAAAACCTATCTTTTCAGTGCATCTGTTTAAGCCCCAGTTTTTCAGACACTTTAAAACAACCAAACAAAATTCTTTTCTGGATGCACTTGTTTTTGAGCCAAAATTTCAGTTTGTGCTTTGTCATGCAGATGCAATATATGGGCAGCTCCCATTGAAAATGGTTAAGGAAATCCCCAAATGAAAGATAGAATCAGGACTTTAATATAACGCAGTTCCACAATTATAGTAATGTCACAATACTTAGAGCAGGCTGTAAGCAGTATTATCTGGCTGTTAAAAAGTAGAATAATTATGAAAATGTTTAAACATCTTTGTGGTCTTTGAGTGGAGCCCAGTAAAGGGAAAACCAGCATGGGGCCTACTAGCAGAAATTCAAGAAATCAAAAGGTAGCAGTCAGACAAAATAGCTTTAGGAAATGGCCAGTGTGAGAATGATATTATATGCTATTGGTTTCTATCAAGCACAACTTAGAGCCTCAGAGACTGGTTCTGGATGGCAACTGAAACTGTTGGAACAGAGCCTCTTTCCTTTTAGAAAAGGTAAACAACACAGAAAGGCTCTAGAAATACTGAAGTTTTTTCTAATCTATAATATAAATGGTCAGTCCTTCAGAGATAGGGTGTCCCGTGGTAAGGTTAACACATTTGGCACTGTGTCAGCAATCTCCAAAGAGAGGTCAATAATTGTACAGACATGGAGATTGACCTGCCTTTCCTGCAAAGAGAATTCTTTCAGATCAGAGCCAAATTTTACATTTATCTTTCATATTTAATGCCTTCCTGAGCACTCTTCCTATTAATCCCCAACCACAATGTTTCTGTAAGGCTTGGTCTATGCTAGAAAATTCTGTTTGGTATAGAAATGTTGGTTAGGGCTGTGGTGTTTTGTGTGTGTTTGTTTTTTTTCCCCAACACCATTTTTATGTCAGCAAAAGTCCTAATATGCACACATTTATACTGGGAAAAAGTGCTTTTGCTGGTGTAGCATCTTTCATTCTGTAAACTGATATAAGGCTATATCAGTAAAAGCTTTCTTTTGTAGATAGACGGTGCAGTTATATTAGGAGGGTTTACTGGTATACTGTAGTAAAATTTTGTCCTTCCAATGGGTTTTCAACTGTTTGTAGCTAGCACTGAAAGAGATTTAGATTATTACTTGAATTATAATATCTGAATATAAAATATTAGAGTGGATGGAACATAAAACTTATTTGTGCAGGTTGTTCCTGAAAAATGATAGTTTAAAAGCTGCATAGAGGTTTGAAATGTTTTAGAATAGCCCCACCAGAGATGGATCTGTGGCTGAAACTTTCCTGTCCAAGAATGGCACTTAAGTATGCTTAAATTTAAGCATGTATTTATATCCATTGAAATCAGCAGGACTTACATATAAGCATAACTGCTTTTCTGAATAGGACTGTACATCATTAATGATTTCTTGAATCAGGCCTACATACAGTCCATCATGTGGCTGTAATTTGTCACACTCAAGCACTATTGACACCCACAGAATGAAACTGAATTTGTCTTGCAGGTCAAGGACAATATCTGGTAAGGGATCCAGCCATTGTTTTATGCTAACATTGCAGTTCTTGAGGTACTAGAGTTCGATAAGTCTTGGTTGGTTGCTCCAAGGACAACTGTAGTAAACATATATCTCAGTTTATTGCCTGGAACATGATCAAGAACATTCTGACTAGGAAGATGAATAAAGCCCTCCATGGATACAAATATGTGGATCCATATCTTATCTGCAAGAAATCATCAGTGGATATCTGCCATTGCATCTGCGGATGTGGGTATAATGTGGATATCCATGGATTTGCAAAGCTCTTACCAGGGATGTCAAACATGCGGCCCGTGGGCCACAAACCTCTTCCATCCAGCCCGTTATTGCACTCTGCAGGACCACGCTCTCTCCCTAATGCACACAGAGTGTGGTCTCGCATACCTAGTGCTCCACAATGCCGCAAGAGTGTCAGCTCTCGCAACATCATGGAGTGCTGGGTATGCAAGACTGCACTCTGGAAAGCCACGCTTTCCCCCTAACAGAGAGAGAGAGAAAAGTATTGCGGAGCACAGTTTCACATACACAATACTCTGTAATGCCATGAGAGTGCCGTAGTATTTTGATTTATGATACGTACGGTCCACTTGAAGTGCATTTAAATCAAATCTGGCCCATCATAGCAAATGAGTTTGACACCCCTGGGCTCTACTCATCTTTAGAGGCCTGCACAGATACAAATGTGTCGATTCACATCCAACCTGCATCCACAAGTAGTGGTCCGCAGTTATCCTGGTGGAAGACTTGAGGGCTTAGAATTGAGAAGAGTTCCCCAAGGTATTCTAAATGGCCACTTAGCTAATCAGGTTCTCCCCCTCTCTCTCCTCCTCCTCCTTGTCAAAGTCAGGCTATGCTTTATTGGTAACAGAAACAAGAACTGAGAGTTGGTTGGTGATATCTATCCTGAGAGGAAGTCTGAGAGAAGTAAATATTTGAAACATGAATGGTCTGTGATTATGAACATGAATGGTCTGGAAAGAAATGATTGAAACATGAATGGTCTGTGAATCTTCTGGATAAAATACTGGGAAGATCCTACACGTGGCAATGATTCCTTTTTACACACTGTGGAGGGGAGCTGGTATATCATGCTTTCAGTTACCTTTGTTAGCAAAAGCCCTAGCTAAGTTTGTAAGGAAACAAATGTTTCATGAATCGATTAACAGATGCAGTTCTTAAATCTGATAAGGATGGTGGTTTAGTGTTATCACATCTGATCTCACAGATATCTCAAGCTGTGGTTTCATGGGTGTCTTCAAATAAGTTTAGTTTTTACCCAGCTTTTTGACTGAGTTGAGTAGGTTTTGGTGTTTGCATGGGAACCATGTCAAAATAGTTATTTGATTGCAATTCTTGCAGTGTTGCTTATTAACTAGCATGATTTCAAAGTCTATTCCATATCAGAAGTGTCAGACAGCCTGTGATTTCCTTCCATTCCTGCCCCCACCCAAAGGGATTGGACTCCCTTCCTCCTTCCACCCAAAGTAGTCACATAGTATTTGTATGTTCCTGCTTAACAGTATTGCTTCATTTAAGGTAGCATTTTCAAGACTAAGTTACTTAGAATTAGTCATTAAATGTCACTAGGATTTAGGAATATAAAATGTTTTAGGGCTTTTGAAAGTTCTACCCTTGTCTTCTAAATAATTTTTCTTATCTGTCAGCAATACAGAACCTCTTTACAGGCTAGACGTGCCCAACATTTCTAGGAACTTTTATTTTTAATTTGGACTTCCCCCTATTTTTCTTGGGGCTTTTTATGTTTTGTTAAGAGCTCTTTCAGTTTTTACATCAACAGAAAAACACAGATAAAATATATGCACGTATCAGTTGTCTTTACTAAAAGTCATTTTAATACTGCTATACAAAACAAACACTTTTTTTTTTGCGGTGGCTGTTACTTGTTGCAATATTTTGTTTTATTCAAACACAGTGTATTTTAGTTTCAATGGGTGGACATTTGTTATGATGAATAGCTTACAGAAGAAGAAATTAACAAGTTTCCCTTCACTCTTACACTCCTTCCCACAGAGTTGAGGATTTTGTAAACTTTTATTATTTTTGCCTCCCACTCAAAAGGAGTTGTGTTAGAGTCTTGGTGAGACCCGTGCATTCCATTTCAGGGACTCAGATAAACAGCACCTGTTTGCATGAAGAGCTCTTGAATTTTGCAAGTTCCTACCTCAGTTGCATCCAATAGTAGGCCTAAAAATTGCGGCTATATTATGAATATCTTCAGAGAACAGTGCTTACAGATAGGTTGTTAATCTTTCAGCATGTCAGTATTGATTTAATCTTGGATAATGGTCTGACATTGTGAGAAATTAATTTGCTAAATTGGTTACTACTGGCAGGGGTGGAACTGCAACTTCTTGGAGTAGTCTCTCTATAGGGGCTCCATAGAGCAGGTGCACATGTTCCTCTCAAGCCCTTGATGGGAGATTTTTCTGTTAGCAGTGCTTGTTGACCCACACTTATGCTGTATCCGACCTTATGCTATGGTCCAAGGATGTATAGGGCTGAATGAGTGACCCACTGTCTGTTCCTTCTCTACCATCTCAGCCTGTGATGGAGATTTAGGTGATCTGGCTTGTGCGTGCCTTGTTGTGTTTGGTAATTGTTGTTTAGTTAGTTTAGTATTATTGTTAGTTAGAATTAGTTGTGAGAGGTTTCAGGTTTTTTTCTGGAGAAATTATTTGACCTGGGTGAGCATACCTGACTTGCCAGATTTCAGGTGCTGCTTCTCTTGTTGGGAGGCTATGCTGATCAGCAACAGCCCTTCTGGGTGTATCCATTGCTTGGGAGAGTTCCATGTTTCCCAAAAGTATAATTTGTCCTGGCTCTAAAATCTAGAGTTTGGAAGAACTGGGAGACCAAACTGAAGCTGCTGCTAGGGCATTCCCTTTGATCCTTCTGAGTCAGTTCAGAAGACCAGCATGTTCATCTGTCTCTCTGAACAGATTCAGTGGCCCTTCAGTTTTGGCTAGGGTCTCGCCTGAGAAGGGGAAGATCTTGGAGGTCTCAGTGGAGCCTCAGTAGAAGAGGACTTGGGCTTCCTACCAGCAGGAGCCAGCTCCCAAGAAGTCTTGATCTCCTGTGAGGTTGGATGCCTTGACCTTTCAATTTGGTAATGTTGAGGCAAAAGACACTTTCTCTTGTACTGGAACAGAGAGATCCCACAGTACTTCAGAGGAGCACAGCATTGGCAGGGCCCTGGTAGTATTCTCCTTCAGATCAGCCTCATCTATTTCACACTTACGAACAGTGTCTTCCCACTCAGCTCAGTTGGTACCAACAAAATTGAAACACACATCTTCAGTGCTTATGCGCTTCAAATGAGCTTCTGTGTCAGTACAAACCCAATTGGTACTGCAATAATTGCTTTACTTCAAGGTCGTGTCAGGGTTAAACAAGTCAGAGTCCCCCTGCTTATTGGTATGGAAAAACTTTAGGTATTGAGGCCTCAGTCTTCGGATTACCAATACTTCCTGGTATCACAGGATTCTTCATTCTTTTCCTTTGAGACTTCCCCATTGGAGGATATTGAGGAGGATGAAGGAGACATTCATTCAGTCTTCTAATGTGTGGGTTTCTCCACCACATCATTAGAGGAACCCTGACTTTTTGTCAAAGTCCCTTGCTCAGTCCTGGGTATCATTCCCCCTTGTCTCTGTGTCTTCCCAGTTACCATAACTAGGTTTCTTGGTTGGCATATTGGCAGCAATTTGTCAGACTGCCAGCTCCACTGCATCAGGAAACTAGGGTCATGCAATTTCCTCCATCAAACCTTCAGCACAAGGAGATCTTTGAGGGACTGGAGGCTAGGATAGACAAAGATGTTTTCATTTTCATCTTCGTTTCTGGATGAGGCAGTCATTCTTCTGGCCATTGTCAGTGATCAAGGATTCTCATCAATTCTAAGACCTTGTGATGAGGGTGGCAGATACCGTCCAGATACTGGTTAAGAAGGTTAGAGAGTCATATCACGAGCTCCTAGACATTCTGCAGTCGACGACTCATTAAACTGTCATATAAAAAATATTATGTATTCCCATTTCCTCCCCAGGACTCAGAATTTTGTTTTCCCCCCAACTTTTTTCCCTCATGGTGGATTCCACAAATAGGCGGGGTAGACACTACTACTCAAGGTCTGCTTCTTATGCCAAGGACCAAAAAAGCGTAAAAGTCCATGGACGAAAGGCCTACTCATCCATAACCCTCCAATTTCATATCACAAACTCTCAAATTATGGCCCACTATGATTCCTTGAATTGCAAGAACTTTGCGTCCATTTTTAAACATCTTCTACAGGAGCACAGAGAGCAATGCCAGATCATTATTAAGGAAGGTCTTTTATTTGCCATAACCCTCTCAAAGCATCCTTGAGTGCCAGGGACACTGCTGCTAGATCATCTCCACAGCAGTTGCTATAGAATCATAGAAATGTAGAACTGGAAGGGACATCAATGCATCATCTAGTCCAGTCCTCTGAGGTAGGACTGAGTATTATCTGTTCTAGATAAACACTGACAGGTGTTTGTCTAACCTGTTCTTAAAAACCTTCAGTGATAGAGATTCCGTAATCTTCCTAGATAATTGGTTGCAGTGTTTAACTATCCTTTTGATTTGGGAATTTTCTTAATGTCTAACCCAGGTTTCTTGTGATGCAATTTAAGCCCATTACTACTCCTCCTGTTTTTGGTGGTTAAGGAGAACAATTTATGATCTTCCTTATTTTAGAAGCCTTTTAAGTGCTTGCAGGTTATCATGCCCTCCTCCCCCAGTCTTCTCCAGAGGCCTGGTCTCCACTTGCTGCCATTTTTGTCGGCAGTTGAAGGGAGACATGCAAGCTACTTAAAATAACTTGTGTATGTCCCTTCAGCTTTCTAATGTCCACTTTCCTCCAGGGCTTCACTGCACTGAATCAAAGGGAAATGCTATCCCTTCGGCTCAGCGCTACTCTTCTTATGGGGATGGAGTTACTGACTCAAACTCTGATTGTTTGAGTGGGTCTTCACTGGTTGCTCAATTGAACCAGAGAGATTGAAATGATGGTGGCGAATTTACTGCATTCAGTATAGACTTGGCCAGAGTAAACAAATCCAGTTTTTCAGTCTTTCCTCCATAGGTCATGGCTTTTCAATTATTTTTGTTGCTCTCCTCTGGACTTTCTTCAGTTTGTCCATATATTTCCTGAAGTATGATACCCAAAATTGGACACAGTATTCCAGTTGAGGCCTTATCAGTGTTGAGTAGAGTGGAAGAATTACCTTTTGTGTCTTCCTTAATATCTTCCTGCTAATGCACTCATGTGCAGGGTATTGTGGTGCCAGTTATCAGAATTCCTGAGAGAGTCTTAGAATATGGTGGAGGATCTCCCATTTGACTGTCAAAAGCTTTTCTTGGGAGCTGTGGATCGGTTCATGCACAAACTGTATGACTTCAGAGCCACGTTGAGGTCTTTGGGTATATACAGATCTATAAACAATAGAAGATTTAGCAGGTCTCAGATTGCACAGAGATTGTGCCCCACTCAATTCACTTTTTCACAGAACCACTGAATCTGCTAGAAAAAGATAGATTGCAGAGGAAAAGAACTTCCTACCCTCCTTCAGTCATCATCAGAATTGTAATTTTGACAGACTGGTTGAGGGCTCAACTTCTTTCTCGCCTCTAGTTGCTGCAACCTTCGGCCTTCCTCCCCACTTCGGAAGACTGCCTTTTGCATTTCCGGTAAGATGGCAGCATATTACAGCAAGGCATGGCGATTATAACATTGGGCTAGAACAATTGGTTCCTGTCCCTTTCCCATCATCTTCCTTCTCTATCCTTCTTCAGGGATCCCAGATTCAAAAGTGCTGTCCCTCCTTCGTTTAGGGTTAATAGAATTAGTCCAAGACCCTCGGGAAAGGGTTTAATTAAAAGTATTTTCTGTCACCAGCAAAGGATGGAGAGTGATCTTAGATCTAAGACAGGTGAAGAAATTTGTAAAGTCTCAGAAGTTCCAGATGGTGATTCTGACTTCACAATGGGCCAGGGTCATTTTCATTAGTGTGCGGTTTTATGCTTTGAAGAGACAAAGCACCAGCTGCATCATAGTAAGCAGTGATATACCCAGAGATCCATCCCAAGAGACATTTGAAGAAATTGTGGATCTCTTTGATCTTTTTGTGTTGGAGACAAATGTCTGTATGACTTTCAAAATTGCTTGGTCCCATCCACGCCTCTCTTCAGTCCCAAGGATGTTCACAAAGGGTTTAGTGCAAGTGGCTGCTTACCTGCGAAGCAATTTTGGTCTTCCTGTGTCTTGACAACTAGCTACACAAGGGCTCATTTTATGAAGCCATACTAACTTCCTCAGACAGTTCTCTCCCTCTCTCAGCAGTTGGGGGTCCAACTAAACTTAAAAGATGTCCAAATCAGCCCTGTACAGACAATACAATTCATAGGAGCATATTTGGATTTGTTGGCAGCTAGGGCCTTTCTTCCCATAGGCAGATTGATAACTTCGTTGAATCTGGTTTTGACGATTCAGGGAAACCCAATACCACAGTAAGGAACTGCTTGCAGGGTAATATGAGAGTTTGAACCTTAATAAACAAGCATGCAAGATAACACCTCTGCTGCTTTCAAGGTTTGTTCATGAGTTCCTATTCTTCAATTAGAGATGGTTTGGACAAACAGATTACAGTTCCACTCTAAGTGAAGAATTCCCTGTATTGGTGAAAAGATCAGCACAAGTCTGTGCAGGCATCCTTTTCATCTGTCCAGTTCCAACAGTAGCTGTGACAATGGATGGAAGACTGTTAAGGTGGAATCACTCTATTCTATTCATCTACCTGTACTTTTTTCCTAAATCACATGAATCTTAGCAGGAGACTTCCCTTCATGTGTTAGATGTACAGTGGATATCAGCCTTTTATCGGGATAAGACCCAGCAGTTTTGAAAATGACCTAGATTCTATTTGTCTCCAACACAGAAAGATCAAGGAGATCTAGGATCTCTTCAAGGGACTATTAAGAAGGATTTCTGAGTGTGCTACTGCTTGCTGTGTTGCAGCTGATGTTTTGCCTCCCCAAAGGATAACAGCCCAGATCACAAGCAACTGTCACAGTGTTATTTTGAAACATTCCACTGTTTGAGATAAGCAGAGCTGCTTCATGAGCTTCACTGTATACCTTTTCTAAACACTATGCTTTGGTTCACTCCATCAGATCTAATGTACTGCTTGGTATGGTTTTCAGTCTTGGACTTGATTCTGAAGTCCTTGTGAGGATACTGTTAGGGAGCCAGCTGAAGTGTAGCACCCACAGGGTTGCTACTCAGAAGAAGAAGAAGAAGAAGAAAAGATTTTTCATCTGGTGTAGTAACTTTTATTATTTGAGGTGTATGTCCCTATGAGTTCTTCAGTATTCACCCTCCTTCCAATCTACTTTGTATTCTCAACTTTTAGTGGACTGGGGAAGACCTAACGGTATTAATTACTTTATGTTGAACACCTGATGAAAACATTCTCAAAAAAGCTGGTAACAGTGGTGGGAGATAAATGCCCCAGTCACAGCAAAGCTTCCAGGTGTGCAGCAACATCTGCCACCGCATACCTGGAAGCTTTTTTGTGGCTGGAGCATTAAATTGCTCCTTCCCCTTTTTCCCCCAATGAGCCTCCCCCCACAGAGGGAGGGAACAGGGTGGGTCACAGAACACGTACGCATCTGGGAAGCACCAGTGTTCCACAGAACACCAGTTGAGAAACACTGGTATAGAGTGCATGTGTGGGCTGAACAGATGCTGCTAATGGAAAATCTCTGATCCAGAGCTTGAGAGTGGAGCAGAAGGTGAGTAACATGTTTTCTCACTTCATAAACAATACATCGCACAGATTATCCACTGAGAAATGTTTAACTTTTTTACCTTGATTATTGAACTGACTGAAATAGAATAGATGATAGTCTCTCTTTCAAGAATTCTTTGAAGTGCTTGGGATTTTAACCTTTAGAAAGTATGATGCAACTGCTATTTGATTACCAGTCTTGCAATTCCTCCGTTTATATATGCTCTATTGAGGTTATATGCGCACAACTATGGGATTAGTGTTCTGATACTTTAATTTTCAGATTGCTTTTATCTTCGGAAAAGTCTCTGTTTTAGGGACTTGCACAAAGAACAAATCTAGAGAAGGGTTTTGCTAACCTATTTTAGTATGTGAGGTGCACTTTAAATTTGTAGAAAAAGCTGAAAGTATGTCGTCTTTAAAAAAAAATAAAAATCTAAATGCATAAAATAGAAAGCAATGAACGTACAAAAATCATCTGAAAACTTCTACAAGAGCATAGGGGTTTAATGCCAGGGTTTTAGGGCCTGTTTTAGGATTAAATATCAACCTTTCAAAAATATAACTACTGCTGAGATTTTACTGTCTTATCTGAGAGCATTTATTATGATTGGGTTAGTAACTCATAAGAATTTAACACATCTTCATATATTTGTACCATAATTTGTAAGTGTTGAGTAGCTGTGTTAAAGATTTTGTTTATTTAAGCAATCAAATAAAATTACATTAAAAGCAAATAGTCCAAAGAAATTTTATAATATATGTTAGTGCCATATTGCTGTATTACACAAAATACCAGAAATTTCATTTTTTTTCAAGATATTTAATTTCCATAACCAAAAACATGTTTGATGCTTTGCTGCAAAAATTAAACTTTCAGTTTTTCCACATTTTAGATTAAATAAAATTATGAATCAGGTGGCCATTCAACGGAAGAAGCAATTTGTTGAAAGAGTACACAGTTACTGGTTACTTAAAAGACTGTCTAGAAATGGTGTTCCTCTGTTGAGAAGGCTGCAGTCCAGTTTACAGTCACAGAGAAACATACAACAGGTATGTAGCACACTTTTTACTCAAAACACAGATATTAAGTCTTTTAATTTAGTGTCATTTTATAAAGAAAGCACAAAAAAATTGATTAGGAAACTAGCTTTGAATGTAATTTGATTTTCCTTTAAATTATCAACTAGCAGATAAGGTCCTCTGAATTCTAATTTAAGATTACTTAGTCTTGGCAAAAAGAATTTTGGCATCATTAGTTGTACAATTTTTTTTTTGGTATCTATCTTGAGCATGTTGTGGCATGGAAATGCTGTTTACCAAACATTATTCATCTGTAATAGTATTCATATTATTATATCTCACTCATCACCCATAGTAGGAGTGTTTTATATCTCTGGTGTGCCAATAAGACCCAAAAATGCATTTTTATTTTAAGATCCATTGAAAGCACATGAAGCAAATTCAGTGGTTGCTAAGTGGAAAAGAGAATAAGGAAAGCTTTTGGAGATATATTTTACAAACAAGAAGGAAGGCAGCGTAGCCTAGTGGCTAAAGTATTGGCCTGGCATTCAGGAGCCAGTTCAGGTTCATTCTTCAGCTCTGCTTTACTGGGTGACGTGCACATCACTCCCTTGTTACAGCTCAGTTCCCAATTCGTAAATGGGGATAACGATACAGATCTTCTCCGTAAAGCAATTTTGAGATCTATGAATTCAAAGTGCTATGGAAGATCAAGGAATTATAAACATGAACTGAAACTTTTTTAAATAAAAAAAAAATTGTTTTAGGTCCCAAAAGCTTTCTCCTGCTCCTGGTGTTTGGTGGTTATAGAATTAAGCCATGAATTGTTCAGGGTGAAATTCCCACCAGAGCAGAGAAATGGAGGTTGATCTATATACTATTTAAATCATTCTTAAACCATTTTATGGTGCCTTAACTGGAACTAAAGTTATATAAAGATTTTGTGCTAGCTTTCTCTGCAAATTTCCCATCGTAAAACCACACTTAGGTTGACTTAGAATTATGAATATATTCAGAAAATAAAGTGTGTGAAAAAGAAAAGAGAAATTTGTCATCCAATTTCAGGGTCCTAATGAGGAATAGAAAGCAGCATATTATTTGTTTCAAGGGTTGTGAGATCATCATCTGTTGTAGGAATAACATGTAGGAATAACATGTAACTCTGAATTTGGGTCTTAATGGTTTGGGGTTTTTTTAAATGTCTAGTTTTAAATCATTAGCAGATTTTATAAATGTTTAAAGGCTGAATCCTGTAATCTGAATCATCTGAGTAGACACTTGCCCCACTCTGATTCAGTGGAGCTTCATGCACTGCAGGTTTCAGCTTTCGTGGATCAAATTGCAGGAGGTTTTTTGGGTCACTTTTTTTTTTTTTTTTTTTTTTTAAAGGCCTTGAGACTATATGTGGCTATTCCTTTCAGTTTGTGCACTTAAAAGCCAAATATGTGAGTTCCATAATAGTTATAGAGTAGTTTTACTCTTAAAGCTGTTCTTTTTTATGAAGATCAGAAGTGTTTAGTGTAATTTGATACTCTCATTTAGATTTACATTGGTTATACAAAAAAAATCTATTAAATTGAAAATTTCTCTCAGTGCACCGAGACCGTTGTGTTTGTACTGTACTATTATTTGCTAATATATCACTAGCTGGTAATCTGACCTTGGGGAACCAAGATCCTTGCTGCTTTGCCACTTCCTTTGTTCTTCTCTTTGTCCCTGTCTGTCATTCCCACATTCCTTCTCTCGTTTTCTTTTATCAAAACCTCTTTGTTGATGGATTGTGACATACAAAGTAGTTATTTATAGAGGCAACAGAGCTGGTTGATCAGATTGACACGTCTTCCCTGGTAGAATTGATGTTTGATGTAAATCAGCCAATTACTTCTCTTTCATTTCTCTCCTTGCTTACCCGTTTTCTCAAATGTTACCTGTACTACAACTCTGCTTGTATAGGATTTTGTAAATGTGTAATTTTAGGTTTTTTTTAAATCTTAGATTTGGAATTTTTAATGTTCTACGCATTTAGGTACTGATCCTGCACCACTGGAAGTCAGTGGAAGTTAATTGGTAAAGGATTAAGCTCCTCAGGACAGCTATTGGAAGAAAATCTCACTAATCTAAATTGGGTCAGAAAGTTAGTAGCTCATTGCATAATAAAACAGACAAATTGTATAACTATAAAAGTCTTATGTAATCTAATTTTAAATACCAGAAATTCCAGCTCAGAAGATGAGACAGTATCTCTTCTAGTTACTTGTATTTATTTTCAATACTGCATAATGTGGCACATGAATGAAATCAATTGTGTACAATCTCATAGTTATTTACATTTTTTTTTAAAAAAAGGTAATTTTAAAAATATGTCAGTGGGAGGTATTGGATGCCTAGTATATGTAAAAATCAGAGCAAATGCCTAAGTGGACTTAATAGCCTAATTTCGGGCTTCTGTTTCTGAAAAAGATGGCCCATTAGTTGGTGGATGGGAAAGGAAGTACAAAATAATTCTGTTTTTGGGATTACATGTTTTAGTGAATGTGAAATTTTAAAACTCATAATATTTTAACCATGACTATTTAAATCAGCTGGCAAGAACTACATAGTGGAATTATATCTGGCACAATAAAAGCACTCTGTATTAGAAATGGATTTCTATCAACAACTATATTTCAGGTTGTTGAAATGTTTTCATTTTAATCCCCTCTTCTGAGTCACTCTCAAAAACTTTTGCTTACTAAACTGAGATTTCGCAGAACTGAGAAATTCTGCACCGTTCTCTAAATATGTGTGCGTGGTTGGATGTTTAATGTTTTGGGGTTTTTTTTAACTTAATGAAAACATCGTATAGCCATTCTTGACTAAGAACTGTGAAAAATACCCAACAACCCCATAATCACTTTAAAAAGATCAAAAATCCTGATTTAGTGGAACAGCTTGTTAAAACATTGCACTGAAAATTTGGATGCTTACGTTTAAAATTTTAAAGTCAAAGATTAGAAAATATGGATGTGATTAATATAATGAATTAATTTTAACGAGCCACTTATCTCTTTTAAAATATGCTCAATGATCAGGGCAACCAACAGAATGCTACAACCTAACTGGGAGATTTAACTGAAATAAAGATGTGTATTAAATGTAATTTTTAAAAACTTCAAGAGTTACCCTTGAACAGGGCCTCTTTAGTCTACCTATCTGGGAGAATTCAACTCATTTTGCTATAATTACTATTCTGCTTTTAAGGTGTGCAGGTTGTACTTTAAGTATTTAATAAGCATCTCCCAGGATATAAAAATGTATGTACCCTTTTAAGCATCTAGATGGCAATACATATTGCTCTTTATAATCATTTGGGTATAAAAGAAAGTTCTAAATAGTTTAAATATAAATAGTCTAATAGTCTTCCTCCACTTACGCCATTTGGGCCCCCTTGAGTGTCCTTGTTGGGATCCATGGGCATTGTGTTACCAACAGTTTACACTGAGGCCCTTGCAACACCAGAGGGAACAGAGATGAGCTCTTCTCCTCAGTCCCTTTACCACCACCTTTCCCAGAGGAAGAGACCTTTAAGGAGCAAGAGACAAGGGCAATAATCAAGTAACTCCTCTTAATATTTCTTCATCTTCTTATAGAGCCATCATACCTCCACCATCTTCCATGTCAGATGAGTTCAAGCATTTTCATGAATTTATGAAGCAGATTGCCGACATGCTGCAGATTCCTGTAGAGGAGTTTCAGGAGTCCCACCATAAGCTCCTAGATATTTTACACACTTCATTGTCTATGAAGGTTGCCATTATAGTCAATGAATATTTTATGGAGCCCATTAAGATGGTTTGGGAAAGCCCAGCTACTGCATTTCCTACCTGCAAGGGAGTGGTTAAAGAATTATTTTCCAGCTAGAGAATCAGAGATACTGTTTCCGTGCCCAGCAAAGAATTCTACTGTCGTGCAGGCCATTCATGAAAGAGGCAGACGACATAATTCAAAATAAAAAAGTGAGACTGGGTGTTAAGATTGACTGCACTGAGAATGCAGACTGCAAGAAACACAGCAGACAATCCCCAAAACTGGTGGTTTATTCACCAACACAGTACAAAATAGCTTCTTTAATATCACACTGGTTGACAAGAAGACAAATACCCTTTCACTATTAAAGCGCATAGCGCCTATAAAGGCAAACAGGTGAGAGTTTATGAAAACCTGATTTACTGCATGTGAGGTTCACCATTCCCAAAGGACCAGACACTTATCAGCATTTCAATACGAGTCTCACATCTTACCCAATAATCACCTGGATAACAGTCCTTTAGTAACTAAAAATCAGAAGATTAATAATATAAAAACCAAAGAAAAAGAAGTCACTGAATGGTTAAAGGATTATGTGCATACAAATGTTTTTCAGTATTCATAGTTCAGGATCATAGCAGTCGTAGATTAATATGGTGACTTGTAAAAGTCTCTCTAGAATCATCCCAACAGGTCAGAATCCAAAGGCATATTAGATCTCTCCAGGCATTTTCCAGGTTATTCCAAATAATCATTTGAAGGATCTCAGGCCCATGACTTGAACTTTACTGATCATTTTTCAAGCAGACTGGAGATAAAAAGGCCTTAGGCTTCCCTTTTACAGCTCTTCTTGCAGGTTGACAACCCTCCTCACAGAAATTGTCACAGCAGGGCTTTCTTCTGAGCAAGAATAGGCCATGCAGATGGTTTACAGATCATTGCTTTGAAGTTAGTTTTCTATTTCCTATGAATACACAAGTAAACTAGTTACTTATTTACGTAAAGCAATTAACTGAGCCTCCATTATATCTAAAATAGTTAAGCTGAAGACAGTGTAGATCAGTGGTTCCCAATCTTTTTGGCTCAAGGGTCACAGATATAATTAAGGGCCACCAGTCTCTGCCAGCAGGCTGCCTCCTTGCCAATCTCCCATCTTCCTGGCTGCAGTAGAGAAAGTGCATGCATCCTGTAGCTCTGTGCGCTTCACCTGGATTCCCAGGCAGTGAGAGAGTTCTGCACCCTTATGGATGGAAGATCAGTGCTCCACTCCCACTAGCTCCAGCAGTGACCAAGCACCTGGGGACCCAGGTGGAGTGTTTTGCCTTGCTACAGCAAGGAGCCTGCACTGGTCTTTTAGCCCATGGAAATGTGCTCCACCTGGGTCCTTAGGCAGCGGTTCCCTTCTGCAGCTACCAGGAGGGGAGTTGCAGGCAACTTTGAAAGTGCCCATGAGCCATGGGTTGGGAACCACTGGTGTAGATATTATTGTTCAGTTCCTGCAGAGTCTCCCATCATTGACCTTAATGTTAATTGAACAAGGAATTAAGATCTAAAAGATAATCTGGTTACATTGCTAAACTTCTAACAAGATTTTGGTAAACACAGATAAATACACTTAACACCTACCCTTGATTTATACTACTACAATGAATGAGTTGATGGTTACTAGTCTAGTAGATCACTGTGAAATTCACATATAAGTGAATTGTTGATACAGTGGCAGAGCCTCTTATGTTTTGAGTCAGACACAGTTTGGCTTGTTTGTCAGCATCATAATGACCAGAAGAGGCTTGTTCTTTTTGGTTATAAATCCTATACTTCAACCATGCTTCAATGCAGGATAGTAAACCATCAAGTGCTCATGCCTAAACACAACTATTTAAATGATGATAAATTATTTTATTGAGAATCTTCCATAAGAACATCAGAACCAGTTTGTCATTTATACAAGAAGGTTAGGTCCTTGGTAAGTCATTGCTCCAGGCCTCCTTTAATACAGCAGATACCACAACATGGTGTATCTCTACTGCACTAGTTGTGAGAAAAGCGTCTTGACTGCATCTGTTGGGCTTTCTAAGATAGGTTCAGAGTACTCTTGAAGACATTCCCTTTAGCAATTGCTAGCTCTTTGCAAACTTGGCAGATATCTCTCTCCACACTTTAAAGGACTTGAGAGCCACGTTACAATCCTTAACAATTTACACTCATGTCAATAAAAGAAGACTTTGTAGGTCTTAGGCAGCACAAATTGCATGCCCCATCACCCCCTGAATTCCATATATTGTATTCCTCTGAACCCTCCTTTCCCCGTCAAGAATCAAAGATAACTGAAAAAAGAAACCACCTTCACCTACAGCTACATTTTTCATCCAACCATGTCCTACACGTGCCAGTTCTGATTAGTCAAGAATCTCAACCATCCAATCAGCAAGGTTTTACAGCTGCAACATCTTATCCTCCTGCCTCCTTTTGGATGTTGCCTCTCCTGTTTTCAGGATACCTGCGAGCATATAACTTTGGACAAATTTGTTTTGGAGACCATAATATCTGGTTACGCTATCCATTTCAAATCTGTCCCTCCTACCCATTCTACTCCCTTTCATGATCATTTGCTAGAGTAAGAAGTGACCTCTCTTCTGTGTTTGGGAACAATATAAACAGTTCCCGTGGAACACGGGGAAGGGGATTCTATTCAAAGTACTTTCTGATTTTAAAAAGGGGGGGTGAGGGCTAAGGCCAGTTTTAGACCTCAACTCTTAAAGCAGTAAAAAATCAGGATAGTGGTTCTTGCAATGATAATTCCTTTGTTAGACGTAAGGGACTGGTTTGTGATTCTCTACCTGCAAGACTCATATCTTCATGTTGCAATTCACCCTTTAAACAAGAAGCTTTGTTTTCTAATAATGGTGAGCACTTACCAATGTAGGGTATCTGCTTTGATCTGTCTTCAGCATTCACAGTATTTTTTTCGAAGATTCTGGCAGTAGTTGCTTCTCACATACGTCCTTTAGGTATAATGTTGTTTTCTCATACTTAGAGGATTGGTTCATTGGGCATCTTGTGTCAGGAAGTGTGGATGTCTGTAAAGGACACGTGTTTCCTGTGTCACAGCTTGGGCCTTCAGATTAACCTTTAAAAAACAAAACAAAACAAAAAAACCCCCACCTGTTTTGATTCCACTACAGCATTTAGATTTCTTAGGTGTTTGCTTGAATGCAATGACAGGCAAAGGATACCTACTGTTCAGTAGATTCCTAGAACTAGCAAACTTCATCTAAAAGATTCAGGACAGTCCTTAAGTAACAGACTATCTTCAACTGATAGGACAAGGCATCTTTCATCTTTGTGTTGCCAGAATGCCAGATTACACCTCTGAGGTCTACATCTACAAGGATGGTTTATAATGGTTTACAAAAAATATAGGCATGTTACTGTCTGTTCCACAATGGGTTCTGTAAGCGCTCAGCTAGTGGAAGGACCCAACCAGAGCTTGCACAGGTGTTGCATTTGTGTGGATTCTGTATACTGTAATGATAGTGTCAAATGCTTCACTTTTAGGGTGGGAAGCTCATTTGGGACCTCATGAGTATAGGGACAGTGGTCATTATGAGAGCAGTTTCTCCACATCAGTCTTCGGAATTGAGAACCCTCAAAAATGCTTGCCTACATTTTTTGAGCACTAATCAAATCAAAGTCCATTCAGCTCTGGATAGCCTTGTCATGAGACGTAAGCATGTGTTATGTGGATGTGCCAGCTGAGCATTTCTGATCAAAGGCTCAGGGTGTAAGTGCACCTGAAGTGGAGTCCTCACAGCGAGACACATCTTGAAGAACACCAGTTACTGCACAATATGAGTAACCTCACCTTATCTCTTATTCCAGTATTTTCAGCGTCAATCTATCTTTTAAAACAAAACAAAAACTGGGTATTTCCATGTGCAACAGTCAGGAGCGTGGCCAATAGAAATGTGAATGTCGTTTAAATGGGCAGAGTGGCGTTTTTGTTGTTTTTATATTTGAGTTTTAGCTATCTAAAAGATCTGTTCATAATAATTATTAGCGGTAGTTATTTGCTGATGTATTCTTTCATACAGTACCAACTTCAAAAGTCATATTGACTTAAAATCATGGAATTTAATACAAAAATGATATCCCATTGTTGGCCTTTGGTTTTTGTAATGGTCTCCTGGCATTTTCACCTTTTAGGGAAGCTGCTTTACTCCCAATTTGTATTTGATCATCTTAGATTCAAAATTCATTCTTAAATACATACATAAAAAAGCAGGTTTCTCTGTTCCTTACTTGATGGGAACTCTGTTACCTTTTCCAAATGGGTGATATGCCTGGAGTTGCCATCATGCTCCTTCTTAAATAGATGTCTTTCTCAAAATACAGGAACAAGGGAACATTTAAAGGCAACAAATTAAAAAGTAATAAAAGGAGAAAATAGTTCTTTACACATCCAAATTAACTCATGGAAATTGTTTTTAAAAATATTGAGGTCAAGAGTTTAGCAGGATCCAGAAAAGGATGAATTTTTATGTAAATAATGAGACAATTCATAGTTACATTTGATGAAATAAAAATGCTTATATTTTTTCCAAAGAAAAAGCAAGAGCTCACATTTTAAGGCAGAAGCCTAATGTGAATTAGCAAGAACCTACCCTTACTCCATAATGAGCCTCAGGCTTATTGCACTTTTCTCTGAACATGTATAATATTAGCCTCTGTATGAGATAAAATAATTGAGGTCTGCTCTGGTATGGCAGTTTCTGTGTTTTCATGAGCCAGGGGACCTCCAGATTGCTGAAGACTTTTTAGTCTGGTTATGCAACTTAATTGCAATGTGGTTAGGTCCCATCCCCCTTGCACATGTAAAACAGAAGTGTGATGTAACAAGCTCTCTGCTTAATTGTTTTTTTCAGTATAGATGTGTCCCAATACTCCTCCTGGAATCTGATACATCAGTGTCTACTATAGGCAACTTTTAGTTACCAACAAAATAAAGGGAGAGCAATTTTCCACAAATACTGCCTCTGTGGAATTAATTGGCTGTTGAATCTAGCTCTTGTGATGGAATGTGGCTGTTATGGTAGTCTCCGATTTTCCTTTATATTTAAAGTATTTCTTCTAATATTTACCGGCTTGTGGCTGCAAAGATAACTTTTAAAATGCAAACTGTGCTGTCTGCAAACAGCCTGAAGCGCACTAACAGGTGTGAAATATTCTCATTCATGTCATTGCAATATTAATTTTGAAATTTAAATAAACAATTTAAATGTCATCATTAATTAAGTCAATGGTGATCATTTTAGGAGAAAAAATCCAGCTAATGACTTTATTCATAGCTGTTGGATGCAGAGATAGAGATTTGTGGGTGGTGGTTATTGGAACTTGTGAGTGGCTGCCTGTTGTCTGGAGTCCTTAGTTAGTGGAACTAGTATTTCAGGCCCATCCGCACTCCAGAAGCCACCCTCCACCCTAGCCAGAAGGAAAAGGAGAAAAGTCTCCTTCCCAGCACCAATCTCTCAATTACCTCTTGAGTGTAAAAACCCTAGAATGTCTCCCTTACCTTTCCAGTGGGCCAAAAACCCAGATACCTTTTAACTAGCTGCTAGAATCTCCAGCTTTCTGCCAGCATATTTTGCAGTGCAGTTATATGTTGGCAAATCTAATTGCTTTTGGAACCTTAGAAATTTGATGGCAAAGTGCAATCAAATTGGAGGCTTGATTTTAATGTTAAATTATATCCAATAATTTGAGACATAGGGTTCTGAATGTATTATTCATTTTTTTATACTCAATACATTTAACACCCTGTTTTTGAAATCACTAGAAGACACCACAGAAATGTCAGCACGCTGCAGAAATCAGGGAACCCTGCCAAATAATTTTAGTTCAGTATGGTATAAAATATATAAAGCTCATATTAATAGCCCCACATCACATCTTTATAAACTTCTAATCAGAAGTAGAAGTGATGCAGTTAAATTCAGTTCAGTGCAGCAAATGCACATAACCATAATGATATGTCTGAGAACTTAGTTGCAAAAATAAAGAAATTTAAAATTTTTACTTCGTAGGAGAACTAGTTTGGACAGACGCTTTCGATATTGAAACAACTGCAATTACATCAATTTAGAAAACCAAAGCTCAGGAGAGGTTGTTGCCTAAAACTTGCTCAGTTGAGACACACTGACATGTACAGTCTGGCAGTTGTTAATGGCACTGTTAAATTAATGTTTGTGTTTGTATTCTAGACGTAGCTGTTAATGACATCTGTGTTTGAAATTTCCTAATGCTGTTGATTGTGAGCCTGTTTTCAATTTCGTACAGCCCCACTAATTGAGCTTAAGTCGTCCATGAGCATTCTGTGCTTCCTGGTTTTTTTTAGAACTGGAGTGATTGAATCTGTTTAAGTCCAGTGATCTGTCAATTGGAGTTAAGTGAGTGTGTGAATACATGCTGGCTCCCAGAGAAGTAGTTATCCTTAAGTTCTGTGTGTGGATCAGAACTCAGCAAAAACAGTTTAGTCATTTCTGAGAATGATGTTAAGAAAAATAATCAGTTGAGTTTCTTCTTTTTTGAAGAATTCTTGTGCCTCCAAGGTTTGGATTTCAAATTCCACAAAGGGCTAGTCCTGGAGTGCAAGAGAACTGTCTTTTGTTTTCCCGGTAAAAAAGTCTGACCACATTTGGCCATGTTGCAAGCCTCTGAAAAATCACCATTTGTTCAAGTTGTAAACTCAACTTTGTTAAAGAAAGGGTTAAAGTGTGACTTGACTATAGTATAAGTACCTGCATGGGAACAAATATTTAATAATGAGCTCTTCAGTCTATCAGAGAAAGGTGTAACATTATCTAATGGCTTGAAGTTGAAGTGAGACAAATTCAGAATGGAAATAAGATGTGAATTTTTAACAGCATAATCAATCTTTGGAAGGGGTCAGCTATTGGTGGATTCTCCATCACAGGCAATTTAATACAGATTGGATGTTTTTTTAAAAGATGTGCTCTAATAATTATGTTGGGGAAGATATATGCCCTGTGTTATGCAGGCGGTCAGACTAGGTGATCATGGTGGTCCTTCTGTCCTTGCAACCTATGGAACTTTATTATAGAGCGTAAGCTTACAATGTTGTTTTAAAACAATCAAATCTGACTTCCTCCATTTTACTAGTGGGGGCGTAATTGAGAAGCTGCACAAGGTCATATCTGACTGAGCTGGGAATAGAACTCCAGGGTCATTCTGTTAGGACTCACAGGAAAGCACAACAGAGAAGGCATAGCTCAGTGAAGGCAAAGGTTGCCTTAAGCTGCTTGTCTGTTTCTCCAAGAATCTGGGCTGCATTTGGGGCCTGGTGTGGCTTCTGCCATAAATTAGATCAGCCCTGCAGAAGGCTTTCACTTATGGTTAGAGCCCTGCACAGATAAAAATATGTGGATCCATATCCGATCTTCATCTGCAAGAAAAGGTCTGCGGATATCTGCATTGTATCCGCGGATGCCGGTATCTGTGGCTATAATACAGATATCTGCGAATTTGCAGATGACACTGTCTATTTTTGCTATCCCTGGCATACCGCTGCACAAAGGCCTGAGGTAAAGGGCTAGTGTGCTCTCTCCACACTGAGAGAATTCCCCTAAGGGTATGCTGTTTTCTTTATAGCCCATTTGTGTCACTTGTACAACATAAATGGACCATAGCAGGGGGCAGAATCGGTCCCCAGCTGTATTGCAAACCCAAGTCTCTTCCACTCTTTTCAAAAGTGCTGCAACTATGTGCTTGGCTGTGATCCCTAGAGCCACAAAACAACACTTGCCTTTAGAGCAAAATGTATGTGCTGTTGTGATATAGGAGATTTAAAGGACAAAAGTCTTTTTGCCTCATGTTTAATTTCTCCTTAAGAATTTAATGGATCTCGATCAATATGAGCTCCCAGAGAGCTAGGTAAAATATCCATGGGATTAATTAAGGTAAATCCCCAGTGATCAACTTCCTGAGAGCAAATGCAGTCATCCACTATTAGGCCTACTGTCCCTTTCTGGACAGTAAAAATAGTTCCTGGCCTTTAACACCCTACAAAACCATGAGTATATTAATTGAATTTCTAAAAATCTGTTTTAAAAATGATTTTTATGTTGGTCACGATTTTGACTCAGTAAGTTGGGGAAGTAGAAGCTTTTCGCAGAAAATGTAATAATTGGCTTTTAGTGAGAAGATGATTCAAAGAAATATCACATCCTTTTTTCCTAAACTTTTATTTCATGTCATCGGGGACATCTTTATTTTGCCACAGGAAAGAGACTTGGGGAAAAAAGGAACTCTCTAGACATCCACAGGATGTTAACAGAGAGAAACAAGAATTATGCATATCAGAAAACTTTTTTTGTTAGAAGACACTAAAATGAGACCTGAAAGCCATCTCAAATCACCTTAGTTCTCTCTGGTGGTGTAAGTAAATACATATTTAAGAAGCCTATGCATCTTAGAGCCTGCTTCTTGTCTACCTGCCAAGAGGCCACTTTGTGTTAAAGATGAGTTTTTTCTCTGCATCAAGAGAAAGAGCCTCTGTAACAATTACACAAGGCTGTTATCTATTTCTCTGGCTTTTGCAAGTAGTTGGGATTTATTTGAGAATCAGATGGTGGACCTTTTGGGAGAGCAGTAGTGCTAGTGCAGATCTGACTATTAGAGAGTGCCTCTTTAAGAATTTAGAAATAAAAATTCTTTCTTGTTAGTGAGTCCTCCTACCTGACCATCAAAATTCCTTTTGGAATAAAGAGGATTGCTCAAAATTCTTAGGCTCAACAGTTGCAAAGTTGGTGGCATTTTTCCTTGTATTTCAAGATTTAATATTTTAAATTAAATGAAAAGTACGAACTGTAGGTATATCAGTAGGAAAAGTGACGGTAACAGTTGCTGACTTTGGTTCTGTTCTGCCTGTCTTTGCAATTTGAAGAGAGGAACAAACCACGTTTTCCAGGTTGGCCTGAGGAGATACAGAAAAAACAGCTGAAAAAAGTTTAAAAATGGCTCTTTCATATTTCATGAATCCCCAATTTTATTGTTTTTATTATTTGTATTCTCTGAAATCACGTTTTAAAATGTCAAATTTTGTTTATAGTCCTATTGTGTTCGGCACGTAAGGACAGTTACAGACAAGTTGATAAATTTTGTGAAATCTGATTTTCTGTGCCTTGAATACCTCTGTAAGCTGATCTTTCCATTGCCTGATTAAAGGCTGATTTAGGAGATTTTTACTTCCTAGTTTCCAGGTAACTTCCCTTTCCTTCTTGAATACCCTAAATAAACTCTTCTCTTCTTCTATTACTATTTCTTTCATATAGTATTGTCAATTATTTTTCCTTCATATATGTTTACACCTAGATAACACAATTCATATTTTTAGGGACATTTGGGAAAGAGATCTGTGTTCAGATCTTTATAAAACCTACCAATTTGTTTAACCTGGTTTAATTGTTCTTATCTGTTTGAACTGATATTTGCTACACACCTTAGCATATATTTTGTTCATTGATCTTCTGCTGAAAATATTCTTTTGTTTCCCACAGGTGAAACTTTCAGGGTTCTAATCCATTGCATCTGTAGTCAGAATCGCTTCCTAACTTCATCAGTCTTCCAATTCTCCCTTCCTTGTTACCAGCTACTAGATTGTATATGGGAAGCTAGCTTTTTGTTTCCAGTGCCTCAAAGTCTTGACATTCCTGGAGCCGCCAGTCAGCCCTATCCCATAATATACTAAAAGGAATCTGTTGAGAGTGACACAGGCTGCTTCTTGCAGTGCTTTCAATTCCAGCTGGTCCAGGAGTTTTTTGTTAGTCTTTAAAAGTGCCATAAGACCCCTTGTTTGTTTTATATCCTGTTTGGCATCTTGTTATACAGCCAGCTAACTTTTTTTTTTTTTTTTTTTTTTTTTTTTTTTTTACTGAAATATATTCAGTTTTGTCCTAAAAGTAGCCATCCATTCGGCAACATACCCCTGAACCCACAGCTGTGCAAGGGAGACTGTGGGGGCACTAGTACCCAGATGCTGCCTTCCTTGCTCCTCTGGGGTGTTGGAGGAAAAAACTAGAGAGAGGAGTCAGCCAGGGAATCCAACTGGTGGGGCTAGACGCGGCCAAACTAGGGACTCTTTTGTTCCTTTGGTCATTGGAAGAACTTTCTACACTTTTGACTGGACTTTTCTCTGTCCTGTGCTGATTGGCTGTTTGCTTCAACCCTCCCCTCTCCTCCTTAGCTTTTGCACCTCATCTCTCTTCTCCCCTGCCCTCTCTGCCTTATCCTGCCTTTCCTTCACTTTTCTTTCCATTTAGCTGATTCACTCCAAGCCAGCTCCTCTTTCCTACTCCCCGCAGAAATTGTGGAATTAAAATGTTTGTTGTCAGCATATTGTTCACTCTGTCTCTTCATTCCAGTCTGCTGTGTCGATTTAGACTGTAAGCTCTTCGGTGCAGGAACTATCTACTATTCTTTATACAATGTTAGCACAGTGTGGTCCCATATTTGGTTGGTCCTTAAGTACTATAATAAACTTTATTTATTTTAATAATAACAATGATAATAATTCATTCATTAATAGTGTGAGGTTGAAAGCAGTCAAACATTACTTTCAGGTAGGAAATTTAGAAGTAATAAGAAAATATTATGGCCTACGAGGGAGAGAGGGTTTCATGCTATGTTGGGACTAGCTTGCATAAGTATTTTTAATGCCATATTTATACTGCCAAAAATAGAGAAAGCTTTGCTGTTTTTAAAAATAATTGGCACTTCCTATTATATTCCAGCTTTATAAACGAGGGTTATTTCCTTGCAGAGAGAAGATGATGAGGAAATGCAAGCTCTGAAGGAGAAGTTAAAGTACTGGCAAAGGCTGCGCCATGATCTTGAGAGAGCACGTTTGTTGATTGAACTTATACGTAAACGTGAAAAATTAAAGAGAGAACAGGTAAATGGATAACTTCAATTTGATGAAACTTGTTGAAGGAAAACAAAAGTTGATTGTGTTGGGTTTTTTTAACTGTAAAAAGACTTCTGTCTTTGTCTCATTGATTCTAAACAATAAACAAAACTACACATCGCATAAAGAATTTAGACTAATTTTAGGCCATTATGTTTGGGTTTCAAAGGCAGTCTGTTCCTAAATACAGAAAAATAGCACCTTTCTACTAATCCAATCTTGGGTAGAATGTATGTGTGTGTTTTTGCATTTGTTCATTTTTGTGTCAAAAATAACTAGTATTTTGCAGTGGGAATGAAGGTCAGTCAGTTACATCTGTATAAACACTAATGAAGGTAGTGACTTTGCCATAGTGTAAAGAGAGCATAATTTGGCCTGCAGAATTTTTATAACTGATGATACTAGGTGAGAAGCAAAGAAGCCAGCATGATTGAGAGCCAAAACTGAGTTTTCAGTGCTGGCACTTAAAAAACACAGCTTAGTTGTAAATGGGACCTGTGTGTTCTGGAATTGCTCATACATTAAACATGAAAACCCCAGGATGATATTTTTCCAAAGTTACTTTTCAGAATATAATTGCACTTTCATTACAAGATAATGTAATCTGGTGGGTAACACAGTCTTGACCACATACTGAAGTTTAATGCCTTAATATATTTAAAGATGTTTAAGTCCTACAAATGCACTTATCAGTCAATTGATGTCTAAAAGGAAATCTTTCATATCTAAAGTGTCACTGGTAAGGTAAAGATACTGATTCACAAATTGGTGCTTTTAATGTTGAATACTAGAAGAATGTTCTAAAATATCCTGAAACCACTTTTTATAGAGGATTATGTAAAACTTACTTTGCAGTTATTAAAACAAATATATCTCTACATGATGAGCAAACATTTGAAGTAATTAATTATTTTGACCTTATAAACAACTTTTATTTTTTCCAGAAGTTTAAGTAGCACAGACTTAGGTTTTGAACTATATCTATGGATATTGGTGCTATAAACTTGATATACCATATTTTTCGGACCATAAGACGCACTTTTTTCCCCCAAAAGTGGGGGGAAAATGAGGGTGCGTCTTATAGTCCGAACCAGTGAACCCCC
>ML685809.1:3206650-3250752 GCA_007922175.1 Pelusios castaneus
TTCCTCTTCTTTCTCTTCTTTGCCTTCCTTTCTCTTCCCTTCCTTTTCTCTTCTATTTAGTTTACCGGTACTATTTGGTTCAGAATATTTTTTTCTTGTTTTCCTGCTCTAAAAACTGGGTGTGTCTTATGGTCAGGTGCGTCTTATGGTCCGAAAAATACGGTACCTTACATGTGCACCATGATTGAGCTTTTGCACTGGCATAAAAACATATTTTTTCTTTTTAGTAGATGCACTTATATTTTTGTATTTTTGGGCGTGTACTGTAAAAACATCTTTTTTTTGTAGCCTGTTGGTTTAAAAATGGAAAAATGGGTTTAAAAAAATGACTAAATTTATTCTACACTAACTTTATAGCCCCTCTCAGATTGAAAGCACATTTAGATAACTGATAAAATAAATCCCTGCGAATTCACTTGAATTCATAGCACACACTTTTGATAGAGCACCTTACCATTCTCACCTTAAACACAGGTAAGCTGGCATTATTGAAAACAGCATTATATTTTGGAGGCCTTTATATCTGAAATTTTGCTTACTTCAACAACTCAGCCACAGAGGGAATACTAGCAAATACTGAAAATGATACATCTACATATCAGTTTGTACCTACAGCAGTAAAATAATTTGTAGTCACATCATTTACTTGAGAATAACTTGATATTTGATGTGTTTTTATATTTTATTATTCAGATCAAGATTGAGCAGGTTGCCCTGGAGCTCCAGCTGACTCCATTCACTGTACTCTTGCGATCAGTTCTGGACCAGCTGCAAGAAAAGGATTCTGCTCGAATATTTGCTCAACCAGTAAACCTTAAGGAGGTGCCTTTTCAATTAATCTCATATTATGGTTCATAACAAGTTAATGTAGCTGGATTTAATTTTTTTTATTCAGTTGTACTTCAGGACTAGAAACATTTGATTCAAAATTATTTTACAATATACAAATTTGAAAAATATGTTCAAATTAAATGCTTATTTTTAACAACAAAATGGCATTGTTCTCCAGTAGAAGCAGGATGGGAACATATGAATAATTCCTTGGGAACACATGGCTCTGGTTTCTATTCTTTAAATAAACAAATCTGTAGTATTTAAACATGGCCACTTAATATAGGAAGACATTTAAAACTCATTTTGTAGTCTAAAATTTAATTTGTTTAAACACTGTTGTAAACGTCATGATTGTGTTACCTTTCCATCCTCTTCATCAAGTATCTTCATTTTTATTTTGACTTTTCAAGTAATCTTAGAAAATATATTTTAAATTTCTGGAGATGGAAGATCAATATTTCCCAAAGGAACACCAAGTTCATATGTACCACATATGCTTATAATGAAAATATTACTATTTAGTACCCACAAAATATATTGTTTGATATACATTAACAGTGTTAAGTTTTATTGTCCGTCAAAAGGTCCATAAGCCACTTTTAGAAGATTACTAACTGGTCTGAACAAGCTACCAATGTTTAAACACATGTGGCAGGAAGAATATTTAGGCCTTGATCCTACTACAGCAGTTTATGCCCCTGTTAACATTTACTTGTGGAATCTCATTATGTGAAAAGTTAGTCTTGTATATAAAACTTTACTTTACCAGGGCCAAAGATTAAGAGCTGTATCTCCCACTTCCTTTATTTTTCCAAATATAGTTAAAATCTCAAAAATCTAGGTTTCCTCATAATACGATTATTTTATTATTAAATGTGCTTCAAGTTTACATATTTTCTATTTTAATATTTGTTTATAGGTTCCAGATTATTTGGATCATATTAAACATCCCATGGATTTATCTACTATGAGAAAACGGTTAGATTCCCAAGGCTATAAAAACCTCAATGAGTTTGAAGAAGATTTTAATCTTATTATAGATAACTGTATGAAATATAATGCAAAGGATACAATATTCTATAGAGCTGCAGTGCGATTAAGAGATCAAGGAGGTGTTGTTCTGAGACAAGCTAGGCGAGATGCTGAGGGGATCGGTTATAATAATGAAACTGGAATGCATTTACCTGAACAGCCTAAACTTGAGTCACCCCCACCTTTCTCCTGGGAAGAAGGTAAGAAAGTTTCTAAATCACTGTAGTGATTAATTTTCAAGAAATATAAACTAACTGTTAGCTGCATTGTTAGGTTAGTTTTTTAATTTTTTCAAATGGTATCCCTGCAGTCAGACTATGAAGCTTTACGCATCTTCAAATATACCCATTTAGTTTGAGAGAAACAAATTTTTGTTTTACTCTTTTTGCACTGTAGACATATTATACCTTTGAAAGATTAAACTGCATTCTCTGTTCTGCCCCATACATAATCAAGAAAACACTTTTCAATTGAATTCTCATTCTAGAACATTTAGGCCGTAATTTCATAGAATCATAAAAATTGGAAGGAACCACGAGAGGTCATTGAGTCCAGTCCCCTGCTCTTATGGCAGACCAAGTGCCCTCTTAAATCATCCCTGACAGGTGTTTGTCTAACCTGCTCTTAAATAGAGCTCCAATAATAGAGATTCCACAACCTGCCTAGGCAACTTATTCCAGCGGTTAATCACCCTGACAGTTAGGAATTTTTTCCTAATGTCCAACCTAAACCTCCATTGCCATAATTTAAGCAACTTGTCCTATCATTGGCGGTCAAGGGGAACAATTTTTCTCCCTCCACCTCGTAAAAACCTTTTAGGTACTTGAAAACTGCTATCATGTCCCCCTCTCAGTGACCTCTTTTTTAGACTAAAATCCAGTTCTTTTAATCTTCTTTTGTAAATCAAGTGTTCCAGGCCTTTAATCATTCTTGTTATTCTTCTCTGTACTTTCTCCAATTTGTCTCCAATCTTTCCTGAAATGAGGCACCCAGAACTGAACACAGTACTCCAGTTGAGGCCTAATCAGGGCAGAATAGAGCGGAAGAATTACTTCTTGTGTCTTTCTTACAATACTCCTGTTACTATATCCTAGAATGGTGTTCGCTTTTTTTGCAACAGTATTACATTGTTGACTCATATTTAGTTTGTGGTCTGCTATGACACCCAGATCCCTTTCCGCAGTAGTCCTTCCTAGCCAGTCATTGCCCATTTTGTGTGTGTGCTATGGATTGTTCTTTCCTAAGTTGAGTACTTTGCACTTGTCTTTATTGAATTTCATTCTGTTTACCTCAGACCATTTCACCAGTTTGTCCAAATAACTTTGAATTGTGGTCCTATCCTCCAAACCACTTGCAGCCCCTTCCAGCTTTATCATCTGCAAACTTTATAAGTGTACTCTCTATGCCATCATCTAAATTGTTGATGAAAATATTGAACAGAACTGGACCCAGAACCGATCCCTGCCCTACCCCTCTTGTTATGCCCTTCCAGCATGACTGTGAACGATTGATAGCTAATCTCTGGGAGCGGTTATCCAACCAGTTATGCAACCATCTTGTAGTTGCTCCATCTAGGTTGTACTTTCCTAGTTTGTTAATGAGAAGATGATGTGATACTGTATCAAAAGCCTTACTAAAGTCTAGATATACTACATCTACCAATTCCCCTCTATTGACAAGGCTTGTTACCCTGTCATAAAAAGCTATCAGGTTGATTTGACACGATTTGTTCATGACCGATCCATGCTGACTAACACTTAACACCTTATTCTGTTCTAGATGTTTGCTAATTGATTCCTTAATTATTTTCTCCATTATTTTTCCTGGTACGAAGGTTAAACTGACTGGTCTGTAATTCCCTGGGTTGTCCTTATTTCCCTTTTTATAGAAGGGCACTATATTTCCTCTTTTTCAGTCCTCTGGGACTTCTCCAATCTTCCATGATTTTTCAGAGATAATAGCCGATGGCTCAGGTATCTCCTCAGTCAACTCCTTGAATATTCTAGGGTGCAAGTCATCAGGCCTTGGTGATTTGAAGACCATCTAACTCATTTAAGTAATTTTTAATTGTTCTTTCCCTCTTTTAGCTTCTGATCCTATCTCATTTTTACTGCCCTCCCCTATGTCAGGCATCCAATCACCACCAACCTTCTCAGTGAGGACCAAAACAAAAAAATCATTTAGTTCTTCTGCCATTTCCTCATTTTCTGTTATTGTTTTTTTCCCTCCAACGGTCCTACGCTCTCCTTGATCTTGTTCTTGTTTCTAATGTATTTGAAAAATGTTTTTTGTTATCCTTTATGCCTTCAGCTAGTTTGATCTCGGTTTGTACCTTGGCCTTTCTGATTTTTTTCCCCTACCTAATTGTGTTATTTGTTTATAGTAATCTTTTTTAATTTGACTCAGTTTCCACTTATAAGTTGGACTCTTTCTTTATTTTTAGATTGAAGATCTCCTAGTTAAGCCAGAGTGGTCTCTTTCCATTCTTACTATCCTTCCTACACAGTGGAATAGTTTGCTCTTTTGCCTTTAATTATGTCTCTTTGAAAAACTGCCATCTGTCTTCTGTTGTTTTTCCTCTGAGACATGCTTTCCACGAAATCCTACCTACCAACTCCCTGTGTGCGCTAAAGTCTGCCATCTTGAAATCCATTGTCTTATTTTGGTGTTCTCTCGCCTCCCATTCCTTAGAATAATGAACTCTACTATTTCATGGTCACTTTCACCTAAGTTACCTTCCACTTTCAAATTCTCAACCAGTTCCTCTCTGTTTGTCAAAATCAAATAGAGATTGGCCTTTCCCCTACTAGCTTTCTCCACCTTTTGAAATAAAAAATTGTCTCCAGTACATTCTAAGAAATTGTTGGGTAATCTGTGATATTTTCCCAACAGATGTCTGGGTAGTTAAAGTCCCCCATCGCAACCAAATCCTATGCTTCAGATGATTTTGTTAATTGTTGGAAAAAAAGCCCCATCTACCTCTTCTACTGTTTAGGTGGTCTTTACTAGACTCCGATCATAACATCACCCTTGTTTTTTACTCCTTTTATTTTTATCCAGAAATTTCAACATGTCTATCTCCTATTTCCATCTCAACCTCAGTCCAAGTATATACATTTTTAATATACAAGGCAACACCACCTCCCTTTTTCCCCTGCCTATCCCTCCTAAATAAGATGTGCTCTGCTATATTAATAATCCAGTCATGTTATTTAACAAGTTCTTAAATTGTACTTAACTTTAAAGCATGAGTCCTCCCACTGAAATATACGAAGTGCTTATGTATATGCATACTTCAGTAGTTCAATGGGAATGTTCACATGCTTAAATATAAGTACATGCTTAAGTACCTTGCTGGATCAGGGGTTTGTTGGTGATACTTTTATATAGTACTGATGTTGCATGAAACGGTGCAAACAATATTTGGGTGGATCTTGTAGTAACATTTTTATTTGATATTTGGGTGGATCTTGTAGTAACAATCCAGAAATATCTTGTTTGACTTACAAACTTGAGGAAGAAGGTAAATGGAGATCAATGAAAGAATAAAGATATAATGACCACTATGATTTCACTTTTATGGTCATAATCACATCCTAGCATTTAAAAAAATAGCAATTTTTTGCCTCAAAGGGAAGGATTAATAATATTTGGTAGAGCTTTGGATCAAGCATCACTTTACACCCTTTTCATCAATGCTCCTCATCTACAGAGTCCCTGCTATTCCAATTCTGGATGTCTGAAGCAAAAAATTCTAACCAGGAAGCATTGAAGCAAATAGCATACCAGGAATTTACATTGGCACCTACATATTGGTGATAGTGATACTATAAAACTTGTTTCAACTTGTGACCCAAACTGGATTTTATTTTTATTTTTTTAATTCCCAAACATGAAACTTGCACAGTATTTTTGCTCCTAGTAGAGTGTGTGTGTGTGGGGGTGGGGGGGGGGGGGGAGTGTGCGTTGTTTGTTTGTTTGTTTTTTTAAATCTCATTAACAGAGATCTTAAATTACACATGTTTTGACTTCAGTGGATAGGTTACTGAATCCAGCTAACAGAGTGCATATGTCCTTGGAAGAACAGCTGAGAGAGTTGTTAGAAAAACTTGATCTCACCTGTGCAATGAAATCCAGTGGGTCAAGGAGTAAACGAGCAAAGCTGTTAAAGAAAGAAATCAGCATTATTCGCAACAAACTAAGTCAGCAACACAACCAACCTCCCCAAATAGAATCAGGTATTGGAAGTTTTGAAGAGGAAAGTGCAGCATTAGAACAAGAAGGTGAAGAAGAAGGTAAGATTTTAATTACTGTTTAAATCTGTACTATTTAGAGCACTTTAAATTAGATATTCTAAATTTCTCATGTGAATTACCACAGCAGAAAATATATTCTATTACAGTGGTTTTCAAATTTTTTTTCTCGGGACCCAGTTTTTAAAAAATAATTTATGCCCATGACCCAACAATTACATCTTTCAGCAAAGTGTTCCAGTCTTTTGGTGGCGCCGGTAGGGAGCATCATGACCCAGTCCCTCAGCATCTGTGACCCAGTACTGGATCCCGACACATAGTTTGAAAACCACTGTTCTGTTCTGTTTTGATCTGATTTTAGGACAGGTTTGATAGGCTATAAATGAGCTATACTTGACATATATTTGTTACCTTTAGTATGAGTAAAATCTGTTGCCTGGTTAATTTCCCTATGCTGCTGCAAGAAATACATATTTTTATAAAAGGTTCATCCAGTGGTAGCATAATTAAATTTTTTAACAATTGTTGTATACTGAAATTATGGAGCTTAGTATTTTCAAAAAGTGAGTTATTCCTACTTAGGTTACTGCACATAAAGATCCTTCCTTTAGACACTCAGTGCTCAAAATTTTGGCCACTCCATAAATCCTCCTTTACCATTCATCCTTCTGCCTCCTGCACTGTAGATCAGGTTTTGTTAAGTTTATTGTTGGTGGAATTTGCCAGAAATGAAGAGCAAGGATGCAGAATATGAATATGATAAACAGTAGCTAAGAAAGGTTGGGGAATGGAAGATTACTATAATCACAATATGATGTTTATATACATAAGCTATTGTAGAACTTAAGGCTTGCGAGTAGTTTTAAAGCTGATATTTTTTTAAAAAAACAGATAGGCTTAACTGCCCCTCACCTAGCCATCTTTGGAATTGCAAGTTTGATTTTCTCAGATTGATAAAGACGTTTTCCAAAATATATAACCTGCTGTAGTGTGGAGGAGGCACACTTAGAAAAATGTTACTGCAACTGCATTTGGCCTTCTCAGCTAGTTCTGTGATTTTTAATACTCTTAGAATAACTATTTAATATTTTAAGCAAATCTGATTCCTTAAATTATCTCATTGTTCTTGTTAAAACTGAAGGCGTTTATTTCTGAGCATTCTTATTGACAGCAAATTTAAAAAAAGGTTGATGTACAAACATCTGAATCTTAAAATAGTAAAAAGGTGTTTGTATAAGTAAACATGCACTCATTACGTATACCTGGGGGGGGGGGGGGAGTATTTTTTTAAAACGATTAACATACTTATTCGGAATAGATACAATATATCCAAAATACAATTAGCAATTCACACAACTTTTAAGGATTGTAAATTGCTAAAATTTAAACTCTGAAATAGAAATGGGGTAGAAAAGAATTAGAAACATATTGCGAAAAAGTCTAGATGCAGGCAAGTAGATTTGGATAGTAGTTTAAAGAAGCAAACAAACACAACAGGCATTAACCAGGGAAGAGGAATTTTTAACTCATTAATCTTTCAAAGTGCTGTGGATTATTCAGTATGTTTATAACTCTATTTTGGGTTTCTTACCACACAAAGAGATATTTGGAGAATACCTCAGAAAAATTTCAGCTTTGTATTACATAGGTAAATTCTCCTTTTTTCTAGTTACTAACATTAGTATTTAGCTATTATGTGGATGTTTCTCATATATTACATTTTTCTTACAAATAATTAGGATTCATAAAGAGGAAAAATCTAAAACATTCTTATCCAAACTGTGCTTAAAAAGAAAGCATGCATTTGTTTTTTAAAGATACCATTCGCCCGGGATTCTCATTTTGGAATCTTGTCCTAAGTAAGTTCACAAGAGAAGCACCAGATTCTGCTTGTCCAGGATTTGGCTGAAACTATTTTAACATTTTAGATGTTTCCATACTAATTTTAAATTGTGAACTCAAAGCAAAGGCAGGGTTGTTTTTTGTTTTGTTTTGTTTTTGGAATATGTAGAAAGCACTGTGGGGACTACTGTAAATAAAGGTTTAATGATAATTAGTTTGTCAAGTTAATAGAATTCCAGGCTCTCCAGTTGGCTTATGTGCATGTGTGTGTGTGTGTGTGTGTGTGTGTGTATTCATCAGATTAGTTAAATATGTTCGGTCATTTTGTTTTCAACACCTACTATTATTTTTATGGTGCAACAAGTTACAAAAGGTATATGTTACAAAATATCATTTGATTGCATAAATGTTTCACCTGTAAAGATTATAGCCTTTTCATTTAGTTAGTGTAGCAATATACCTTTCTCAATATGGCCCTGTATGGAAGCTGAATAATTTTTACACTTCTCTTGAAAACAAGGGATGGGTAGTCTTACTGAATACTGTAGAACAGATTTTTTTTTTTTCTTCTGCCATTTGTGTTAAAGAACATTTTCTAGTGTTAGTTTTATCTAAACACCCACAGTGTGTGTCTTGCCATTTTCCACTGTGAAATTGAAAATAAAACAAAAGTCAGATTTGACAGTTGGGTTGGATAGAGGAAAAAGAAAAATTGGTAGAGGAGTGGTTTTTCTGATTTCTCCTGTAATGTCTGCAAAGCTATCTTTGCCAAGCATTTGTCAGTAACTTTACATTTTTACATTTTAAACTGGTAACCATAACTGTAAAGCAGCTTTGCAGAATTTATCAAGTTGTAAATTTGGTAATATTTTATAGCCCACTTTTACAGTTAATCCTGATAGGTTAAGCTACAAATGCAATTTTAAAAAATGCATATCTGCTTTAAAAACACCTTTTCTTATTTAAATTAACTTAAACAGGTAAGATGAATATTTAAAGTAGGAAAATGTATTGTATTCAGACTTTTTACGTTAATGATGAAATATTTGCTACTGCTACTCCACCTTTCTGTAAAAAGTTCTCGTACTCAAGTTTTTAGACTTACATTATGAAACTAACACCATCGTATGTAAGGTAAAAATACCTGCCCAGGTTTAAATCTTTAACACTAAATGTAAACACCTAATATGTTAGAATCCCAGTATAAAACTAGGCATTACTAATTAGGGTAGGTTGTTGCTAGCCAAACGGTTATGTATTTAAAATGTTATGGTTTGTTTCCAAACAACAATTATTTGATGAGCTGCACATTTATAGTGAGTTTTATAATAAATTTTATAACAGTTTTCAAATATCACACTTTATAATTTTTTCAGGAGATAAATCTCCCCCTAAACTTGAACCATCAGATGCATTACCTCTTCCTTCAAACTTGGAGACTAATTCAGAACCACCAACCCTCAAACCAGTAGAACTCAATCCAGAGCAGAGTAAGCTTTACAAAAGAGTAAAATTTGATAATGAATTATATAGCACTTCCATTCAGAAAGAAATAAATGGACACACTCCAGAACACTTACTTGACAGTAATCTCAATGAGTCGACTGTTTCTGCTGTAGCTGAGTCATCAACTGATGTAAACAGACGTACATCCATTCTCTTCTGCAAATCAAAAAGTATAAGCCCCCCAAAGTCTGCAAAGAACACTGAAACCCAGCCAACTTCTCCACAGCTAGGGACCAAAACCTTTTTGTCTGTAGTCCTTCCAAGGTTGGAGACTCTTCTGCAGCCAAGGAAAAGATCAAGAAGTGCATGTGGAGATTCTGAGGTTGATGATGAGTCCCCTGTAAAGCGCTTGGATACAGGTAAATATTATAAAATTTGTATATTGGTGGGCAGAAATTTTGGAAGAAAATGCAGATGATTTTAATGTACATTAAGCAATTCTTTGTTATTTCAACACTACACCATTTTTCCTCACAGTTGAACTGAGTGCCATTATAATTTAGGAAAATTATTGGTTCGTTGCTGACAGCCCTTTATAATTGGACTTCGAAGGAACCATGCTTGTTTCTCAAATTTTTATTTTTATATACAGACCTATCTTTCTTCCCCCCACCCCCCAAATCCAATTTTTGTTATGCTTGCTTTCTGTTATCTTTCTCTTGCATCCACTAAGGGACACAAACAACTCATTTCCTATGAAGAAGATCACTGGTGAATCAACATTATTTCTTTTATAGGATATAAAAATGAATCTCCCACTTCACCCTCCAACAGCACCCTCAGTGTATTGTATCTGACTTTTTATTTTTTATTTATCACCTGCATCTTAATTTTATCCCCGGGTTTTTATTTTTCCATCTAATACCATTTCATGAGTCAAATATTATATGGCTATAAGTTTAGAATGTGTATATGTGGTATATAGTATATTGTATCTGAAGTGTTAAAATCATAAAATATTGTTTGGATTTCTTTAGAAACTTTCTATTTTTAAACTAAATTTTAAAAACTAAAGCCATGCATCAGTAAACTGGTGGTGTCAAATATTTAAGCTAAAAAAATCTAATTGTAAGATTACCATGGTCTAATGTCACCAAGACTAGTTTTATTCTGAATTTTTTATGAGGAACTTATTCCGTCTCATGAGGTGCAGTTATGTAAATTAGTCTTCTTGATGGTGTTTTTCTCAACTATATTTGTAGTAGACATTTTGAGTAAAACAGCATATGAGGGAGGGAAGGGTAAAGTAAGAAACTAATAATATATACCTTCCTTATGTTGCTCTTTTTTTTTTTTTTTCTCCATATCCTGTCCCATTTCTCACATTGAGATCTTTGTTTGAAAAATGAATGCACGATGGTTCTATTTAATGTTAAGCAAGCCGGAGCGGGTTCCTTTACCAGAAAATATATGATGAAAAAATTACAAATAACACATAATACAATTTTTAAAGGAAATTTTTTCTGTACAATTGTTTTTTTCACATACTTAGGAACAACAGAGATATCTCTGTAAAAGAAAGATTTATATATGTAACCTGAGTACTATGAGACTAGATTGTTTTGAATTCAGAGAATGGATTAATTTGCATGGAATATCTACAGAGCTTCTTCACTAAATTTTCACTTTTATCCATTGTTAATACAAGTGCATAAAATGCATATCATATAGCATTGCTGTATATTCTACATCCTAGTTACCAAAGTTAGAGATTATGTATAGACCCATTTATGAAATTAATCCAGACATTCAAATTACATTTTAAAAGTTTATGATATAGATTGATTTTAAAAAATCGAGAAATAAACTAGTATTCAGTTCTTACATTTACTTAATAGTGTCACCAGTTACATTTTAGGTAATATCTAAAAAACAGATTGTCTGAAATGCTATTGTAAAGTTGAGTTGTGACTTCCTGTTTAGATGTGAGCATTAACAAAACAATTTTTTTTTCCTGTCCTGAATTGCTCTTTTTTTTTTTTTTTTGGACAGAGTTCTTCATTAAAGTTTTTCATACCTGTCTACCTCTTTAACATTAACTTAGATAAGTGATCAGTTTATTGGAATTTGCTGCTGCTATAGTTTATGATCCTTTAGGAAGAGCCACTAGAAATTGATTTTCTTTGCATGTTTGGAGTCTTAAACTAGAACAGAACCATTAAGATATTATTGTTCAATTAAAATAAAATGAAATTAGAAATACAGAAAATTCAAGTGTATGACATTTCTGTTTTCAGATAAATATTTTACTAAATTATTATTTCATACTGATAGTGAAAATGTTTGTTCAAAAGACTCCTTTTTTTTATCGAGATGAATCTTTTGAAAATCATAGTCATAGACAAATTATATTTAGACACTCTTCTGTGAGTGCGTTCTTCGTGTTTCTCTTAGTGCATATCCACATTCATAGCAATTGGAAGTTAAACTAGCATAAACATTTTTCAGTTTCATTAGTATGAGTGTTAAATGTAATCTTACAATTCGTTCTTGTGTGTGTGTGTGTGTGTGTGTGTGTGTGTATACACAAACACACTTAAATGGTTCATTCTAGTTCTATAATAAAGTTGTGTGAGTTGAATGCTTGCTCATGTCCATTCCCATTTAGGTGGGTATATGTGCCACATGCACAGGTGCCAGAAATTTTCCTCCAGAGATATTAATAAGGCCAGCTCTAGTGCCCCATCAGCAGCATGCAACTGCTCCAGTATATAGGATGCTGCTAGCCCCATTCTCTGTCATTTCCTAAGTTTTTACCATATCTCATGGTGTTGGAACACTCTCTTTTGCTGCAGCAATCTTCCCCATCTAGTGATCTTTGTTCATCTCAGTCACAGCAAGCTATGGCTCTGGAGCCTCATGAGGCTCCTTGGCTGCCCCCTTGTGGCTCCTGGCTCCCCTGCTAACAAGACCAAAGGATGCTGCAGGAGGCCCGCACCAGGCTCTGGGCTTCCCTCCCACCAGGGGACCCTGCTGCAGGCGCCCTGGCTCAGCTTCCCCCTCCAGAAGTCTACACCCATTGCGGCTCTCAAAATGCTTCGTTATTGAAGGAATTTTTTAAAATGGTTCTTATCTTTTGGTTGCCAACCCCTGTTCACTGTATACAGTTCCCCTGATTATAGTTAAGTGTGAGTTAGTTAATAGGAAGTTACAGTTCAACCCAGCAAAGGAGCATGCCATGGTCTCTAGATTTCAAACTCTACGCTTCATGTAAGAAGCCTATACCTGTCCGCGACCTGCATCAAAGCTGCCTGAAGTGTTTGGGAAAGGGTCATGAGCAGGAAAAATACAAGGTTTGCAAGAACTTCAGGCCCCACACCAAGAAAGAAGGAAATGTTAGACTGCAGACGCCTCTAATGGAAATAGCACATAGACCGACATCAGAGTCAAGCCAGTCGGACTCGGGACTGAGCACTCCAGCTTTGATGTACTGCACCCCTCTCCTTACCCCTCACCAGTGCTGTCGTCTGATTTATGGAGGTAATGCTTTAAGGAGGTAAATAACTCAGTCATAGGTTGGTGGCCTATTGCAGGAGTGGGTGGGGGAGGTCTTGAGGCCTGCATTTTGCAGGAGGTCAGACTAGATGATCGTACTGGTCCCTTCTGACCTTAAAGTCTATGAGTCTGTCCAGCATCACTTCCTATCTCTGGTGCTTAAGGGGAAGCAGAAGGCACACTCTGTGCAGGGACATTCATCGGCACCCATAAGAAGGGATAAGATGGGCACAGGAATCCTTGCGAGACTCGCATTGGGCTGCCGGTTGGTTCCCATTGACCCATGAGGTGCTGTCTCCCATCTGGGTGATGAGTTTAACACTGTCCCCACCGCCAGCTCTGGAGAGTGGTAAATGCCCTTGGCACCTATTGGTGCACACAATGCCTGAAGCTTTTCAGGCGATGAAGGACCCTTGCAGCCATCCTAGTGCTGCCAGCGCCTCAAGAAGGGAGGCCCTTGGAACTGCCTATGTTTGCGGGACCTTCTGGGTGAAACCACCAGACAATGCTCTCTGTCACCAAGGCAATAAGTGGACTTCCCTAAAGGATCATGAACCGGTCTACGGAGCCGCATCATGGATGTTTGGGCTCCCAGCACTCATCCCCAGTCCCTTTGCACTGGTCTCTGGAGAAGTGGCATCGATCCCCAGAGCGCTGCTGGTCTCCTGAGCCTTGACACTGACCTTATAGCTAGAGCCCTGCAGATGCGCGGATATCCACACCCGCGGGTGCAAATGCAGATATCCGCAGACCCGTTGTTGCGGATTGCGGCTCGGGTATGGCTACTATTTTTATCTGGTCACTGCTGTACGTGCAGAGAGCACTATTGCTCCACCCAGAACATCTGATTGGTTACAGCTGCAGCCCTGACTGAATCCAGGGGCCAGTCTAGGCGGAGTAACAGTTGCTTCCTCTCCCAGTTCCCCCACTGCCAGCCACTCCCCCCAGCACCAAACAGTTGCGTGATCTCAGCAGCTCCCATTTCACATGGCCAGCCCCAGCGGAATAAGAGTTGCTCAGATCTGGGCTAGCCAGGGCTCTGAACAGCATCGGGCTTTTACTGGCTCGTCCGGGTCCTGGGTCCTGCCCCCAGCTGTCCTTCAGTCTCTGACTCCAGACTGTGATAGCCAGAGCCCAGTCTGTCAGAGCTGGTGTTCAGTTTCAGTGGCCAGTCCCCACCTCCACTGATCAGCTGAGAAACTGCAGCAGCCCAGACTTCCCTGCCCACCCCAGGCAGAATAACAGTTGCTCAGATCGGAACCAGCGAAGGCTCTGAAAAACACTGGGAGCTGTTGGCAAATTTCTCCCCTCTCAGCTGTTTCTCAGACTCCCTGAACCTAGCTCGCCAGAGCCCACGCACATCAGCTGATGATGGGCTGCTGCTTCCTCCCTTCTCTGGCTGCCAGCCTCCCAATCTGATCACTCAGCTGAATGAATTACCTTGCCCATGCTGAACAGTTGAGTGACCTGATCTTCGCTCTAGTAGGTGGAATAACCAGATGATCAGGGCCAGCAGGGCTCTGAACAAACAGTATTGGGAGCTGCTGGCTAGTGCTGCCCTCCCTGCCCCCTTCCTCGGGCTCTGTGTGAGGTAGCTGCTGCTCCCTAACAATCCAGGAACTGACAGGCAAATGCCCCAGAAGAAAACACAGAGGTTGCACCAGGATCCTTAGGACTCTCTATAATGTTGTTTAAAATAAAAAGTGTGTGCATATTTACTAAGCCCCTGTTTTTAAGTTGTTACATTACAGAACACACACAGGCAGGAACACAAAACAGAAGCACAGTGTAATGACACGAGGAGCAGAGCGGAGCTGCTGCAAGGTGGGGCCGGGGCAGTTGCGGATACCCACAAAACATGGAGATGCGGATTGCAGATCGGATACATGCTTGCATGTTTCGGATATGGATCGGTTGCGGATCCACATTTTTGTATCTGCACAGGGCTCTACTCATAGCTAGCACAAGTCTCTGTATCCCAAGCGCCAAAACCCAAAGATGAATTGGTCAAGAGAAAAGCAATACCTAGACTCCCGGCAACACTTCATGACACTGACATGCCCATATTCTTGCCAAGGTCCAGAAGGGCAAGTGGCTTTTGCACCTCATTGGTCCCCGAAAGATACTTCGAACTCTGAGGGAGAGGAAGTGGCAAATTCCCAAGGGGCAAATTGCTACCACACCTCTGGGTCTTCCCATGGCACACCAGGTGAGGGTATGGCCACATAGCCAATGGACGGTCTTCTCCCAGCTGCAGGTTCACAAATCCTATCCAGAGCCTTGGTGCCACAGACATAGATGACCACCCACCTGGCACTGAACTTGGATAAGGACTCGGACCGAGATGATGTCCTCACATAGCCCGGAAAGGAAGTGCCTAGTCCTTCATATCTACCAGCCCCATCCTCCACCTTGCCAAATGAAACAGTGGCAAGATCTTCCACAGCTCTCCCACTGGATGACTTTAAGGCCCACTGGAAACTGTTGAAACTGGTGATATCAAACCTAGGTCTTACGGTTAAGGAACTGAGCGAGCCTGCAGATGACCTGTATGGTGTCATGGCAGTGGCAGCCCCATCCAGGGGTAAAGCTAGCAAAGACCCTGTGGAAGACCCTGGCTGCCTTGTCTCCTGTGTCCAAATTGGTGGAAAAGAAATATGTCCCTGCAGAGAGTTTTGAATATCTGTATACCCACCTTTATGTAGGATCATTGGTGTATCAACATTCGGGAACTCTGGGCAATCCGTCTGGCCTGTAAGGTTTTCCTGCCCCATCTCACCATCAGGGTGGTCCAGGTACTCCTAGACAATATGGCCTCAGTGTATTATATCAATAGACAAAGGAGGGTCATGTCCACTACCCTCTGTCAGGAAGTGATATGTCTGTGGGATTTCTGTATTGGCCACAGTATTCACTTGGAAGCTGTGCATCTCCTAGGCATCAAGAACACACTAGTGAATTGCCTCAGCAGACCCTTTTGTTCTTATTACAAGTGGTCAGTGCACTGGAAGTAGCCACAGTTGTTTTCTAGAGGTAGGGCACTCCCCGAGTGCACCGGCTCACTACCAGGGGAAACGGGAAGAATGACCAGTTCCATGCAAGAGCAAGAGAACGGCTCATTGTAGGAGGCCTTTCTCCTGCCGTGGTCAGGTGACCTGATGTTTGCTTTCCTGCCAATTCCACTGTTCCACAAAGTCATCATCAAAATCAAGAGAGACAGGAGCAAGCCTGGTAGCTCCTCCATGGCCCTGACAACATTGGGCTGGGATCTTCTCAAGTTCTATCAAGTTCAGACTGCTTCTTGAGCCTGCCCCTGTACACTTCCATTGTGACTGGATCTTCTCTTCCAAGACCAAGGCTCCACCCAGACTTAGACTCACTGCATCTGACGGTGTGGATTCTCCATGGTTGAACCTAGAAGACCAGTCCTACTCAGCGCAAGTCCAACAGATCCTGTTGGGAATCTTAAAAGCCTTCCATCAGGGTGTCTTACTTGGCCAGTTGGAAGAGCTGGGTGGCCCTTCACAACATCTCACCTTCTAAATCACCCATCCAAGGTATCTTGGAGTACCTGCTTCATCTGAAGCAAGAAGGATTGAGCTTTGTCATCGCTGAAAGTACAACTTAGCAGTCATATTGGCTTCCATTCACTGAGACAAGATAGGATGGTTTTCTTTGTATGGGATGGGATGATGACTGGATTTCTCAAGGGCCTAGAGTGGATCTTTCCACAAATAAGAGACACAATTACCCAATGGGATCTGAACCTCGTCCTCTCCATGCTCACATGTTCTTGGAAGCCCTTGATTCCTGTTCTCTCCTGCATCTATCGTGGAAAGTGGCCTTCCTGGTAGCAATCACATCAGCAAGGAGAGTCTTGGAGATTAGGGCTTTGACCTCTGAACGCCCTTACACAGTTTTCTATGTGGACAAGGTACAGCTGTGTCCACATTTGGCGTTGCTGCCAAAGGGGGTGTGTCATTTATATGTAAATAAGAATATTTTTCTTCCAGTCTTCTTTCCAAAGTCCCACAATTCTAATGTGAGAAACACCCTTGTCTAGCATTCTACATCAACAGAACTAAACATTTTCATAAATCCATGCAACTTTTCATTATGATTGCTGATTGTATAAGAGGACTTCCAGTGTCACCTCAAAGGATCTCATCCTGGATCACTGCCTTCACATGAGCATACTATGAGCAGGTGGGAGTTGCTCCTCCAACTTCCTGATAGCCCAGTTGACAAGGTATAGTCAGTGGCCTTCCTGGCGCAGATCCCAATCGAGGACCTCAGTAAAGCCATGACCTGGTCTTTAGTGCATATTTTTGCATCTTACTATGCTGTTACGCAGCAGGCCTGGGATGATGTGGGTTTTGGCAGAGCAGTGTTGCAATCAGCACATCCATAAACTCTGGCCCGCCTCCAAGAGTACTGTTGGCAAGTCAGCTGATTGGGAATGGACATAAGCAAACATTCAAAGGAGAAAGAACAGTTCCATACCTCATCACTGTTGTTCTTCGAGATGTTGCTCATGTCCATTCCACAACCCACCCTCGGTCCCCTCTGTTGGTGTTCTGGCAAGAAGGAACTGAGCGGGAGGGGGCCGGCCACACCCTATATACTGATTCATTCCCACGCTGTTTCAGGGGCTGCTAGAGCGTATCCTATGGGTACCACTAGAGAACAGTTTCCAGCACCAGTGCATGTGGCAATAACACACCTAATTGGGAATGAACATAAGCAGCACATCTAGAAGAACAACAGTTAGAGGTAAGTAACCATTCTTTCAAAGTCTCTCATTTGTCATCTTTCCATATAAGCATCTTGGTACTTCTGACAACGTCTCCTATGCCTTACATTTTGTCCCTGTGCTCCTACACTATGCAGTCTCCAACTCCTTCCTTAATTCTCACCTTTTCATGCAGTTTCTTGAACAGCAAAATCATAATCATATTTAGGTGCTCTTCCTTTCCCTTTTTCCTCTCACCAGATGTTTAGTGTGTATTCTTTTATTTTTTTCTATGTTAGAATAAGCTCTCTGAAGCAAGGACATTGTTTTTACTAGCCACTGTTAAGAGACAGGAATACTGGTTTGTTGGTCTGTTTGGTATAACAATTTCTGATTTATGATTTTCTAATAAAATAGAAATAAATAAGCAAATCCTTTTTTTTTATTTTGGGGGGAGTAGGTGGTAATTATACAAAACATCATATCTTTACTCCTGTATCTTTGATTTCCCTGAAAATTCTAGCCATCCTCTCCTCTGCATCCCAAAAGAAAACCCCCAGAAACAACACCTACGCCATACATAAAAGTTCAATCTGGAGTCAAGGTTGAAATTAGATAGCTTGACTTGGTTGTTGAAGACTTGAAAGAATGCTGGCATTATCAAATTAACATTAGAAAAAAATTACAAGAATTGTGTAGGGTTCTTTTGTAGATGAGAGGAAAAGCTTTTTAAAAGGATAGGAAATTATAAGTTGTACACGAATTTTTAAAAAATTGATTTGTTCCCTTTTTGCTATTTTACGATGTATTAAAAAAAAGCTGAAAGGTATATAAAAATCTTACTTGTTTTTAACCTTTAGAAATATCAACAAAGCCAATTTTTGTTTTCCTGGTTTTGCGGGAGAGCTAGGGAGTAAGGATCTTGGTGGTGTTTGGTGTGAACTGTGACACCTTACTTAATTGGAGGGATAAAAACGTGGAATAAGTTTTTAAAACAAACATTTATCTCAGGTATTCATTAGGAATAGATATTGGTAAAAACAGGGTTTTAAACAGTGTCTTTTAAAAAATGCTGTTTTCAGACTCTAGTGATATCATAATTCCAGTAGTTTTCCAGTCATTTTAGGGTTTATTTGGGTGTAATTGCATCTCTCAGAGTTGTGTAAAAAATCCAGACCCCTGAGCGACATTGTTACACAGACCTAACTCTTTATGTAGCAGCGCTGTGTTTATTGGAGGATTTCTCCCATTGACAGCTGCTGACTCTCGGGGACGCTAATGGGAGAAGCCCTTCCATCGGCACAGGTTAAATAACATGCCAAGGGAAGTAATTCACTGAAGCATATCATTTAGCCTAGGGATATCAAATTTTAACCTATTTACAAAGATCATCTGCTGTCAAGTAGAGAGAGTTTCAGACAGACAGATGAATTGTTGATGTAAACAGTCACTACAGATTTATAACTTGCAACATCATAAACAAAAGATAGATATGTATAAAATGAGTTTTAAAGCTAATGTTCTGTGATGATACTGTTGAAATTTGACCTATAGCCTGTCCAGTATAGTGATGTTCCTTTTTATTCAGCATCCTCTGTGGGGTTTTTTCTTTTTGTTTTATAATTGTGGGGTTTTTGGAAAGGGGGAGGAGGGTTATTTTCTCTTGTTGGTATGTGTTTGACTAGGGGATGGCTTAAAATACAAGAATTTTTTTTCAGCTCCAAACACAAAACACTTGCCTATCTTGTGTATGTTCACTCCCTTTTAGTAGATTTTGAAGCACTGAGTTATTATGTGCATCTAATTGGAGAAAATATTGATTTGATATTCCAAGCTAGCTTAACATGTATAATAATTAACCTTATGTTCAAATTGGGAAAGGAAAAGTTTATCAGATAACATTCAGTGATTTTCCTCCTAAAGTTGCCGAAATGCTTCTTGGATCCTTTTTACTTTGAATTAAAAATATTTACCCCTCAATATTTAATTTCTTTTCACTAAGATGGCCATTGATGTGAAATAAATGAGCATTCTATAGAAAGTCTGATATGAAATTCAGCCTCTTAAATGCTTGGAAACAAGAATTCCTGTTCCACATAAAATTCTGAAATGCAAAACTAAACAAAAAATTAAATTTTCAGCAGAACTACAATCCTAAAAACGTTCTTTTTAAAAACAGTAAAAATGACATTTAGATTTGACTTTTTCTAAAAGCTTCTAAGGTTCCCTGAGCTATTATATGCAAGCCTAGCAGCTCACCTTGTGGGGATTCTGGGGGCCAAGCAGTTCAGAAACCCAGCAGCCTGTCTGCCTAAGATAACAGGGAGCTAGGAATCCTGGTACCATGAGGAGATTGGGGCAGTGAGTTGCGAAGGAGCCAGGCTAGCAAGCTGAGAGGAAGTCAGATAGGTTTGTAATGGAAATGATTATATTTGGATGAATCTGCATTTTCCAACAGAAATCATTCCATCTGAAATTTTCCTACCAGCTCTGGTGCTTAGTTATAGCTAAAAACAAAAAGCTTTCTTAAATGTTTTTCTTTTTTGGGGAGGGAGAAGAGGGGGTGGGGTCAGATGTGTGTGAGCACATGCGTAATCATACTGAATTTAAAAGTTCACCGTGGCAAAAAGAGGCCAATTTCCAAAAAAATAAAAAAAAATCACAGATGTATGTTCAATAATTTCATATTTGCTTGTCCTCTACTACCTTTTTGAAGTTTTAGATGAAGAATTCTAGTGTCCCCAATAATTTATCAAGACTGGTTATCTAATTTTATTTAGTTAGAAATATGAAAACTTGTAGTATTTAGTGTGTGGTGGAGAAACAAAATTAAAATAAATATTTTATGTCAAATAGTGTGTTGAGAGTTTTTTTTTTGAGGGGGGGGGGAAGGGTGTCTGTTTCTTTAATTTTTAAAGATCCTTAGTAGTAGGCAGTATTTTTATCTTAATTCACAAGGTATTTTTTGTTTCTTGATTTAAATTGCTAAAATAGTAAGATTAAAACATCAAAAATGAAGGTAATTATGTGAATCAATATGCAAATACATAGATAGTTTTCTATTTTGTTTCAAAGTGTGCAAAATTGTGTATATGTAAATAAATATATGGCATAACATTTCAATTTTTTTCCTCCTTATGGTTCTTAAATTTTTTTGCCTTTCTGAAAATATTTTGTAATTTTTATAGGCTTGTTAATTATTGACCTGAGAATTTAGATTGTCGAATGCTGTTTTCTTAAATCATAACTTAAATAATTTTGTGACAATTAGAACTATTCATGTTTCTTGATGATAGGATTTGTGGTGAACTTCTAGATTTTCAAGGGCTACTGGAACTTTTTTCACTTGATACCCACTTATGTCCTATATTTCTTGAGCTAAGTTAGTTTTCTGATAAGTAGTAAAATATTATGGACATAGAAGTAAATTCAGCTGTGCTATTTTACTACTATATATTATTTTATGTTGTAAATGGAATATAAAGAATTAATTGAGAAATGTCCTGTTCATGGAAAGGTATATACAAGCCAGTGAATTGTGCAAGTGTATACAACACTCATGAAATGGAGATAGGCCATCATAACTTGATCCCAAATAACTGCATTTTCAAGACCTGTTATAAATATTTCACAAATTGGTATATTCATCTATAGTTTCATACTCCTAAGTGCCTAGGTCAAATGTATAAAGTACTTGTGATAACTAAAATCACTCTTCTGTTTCACTTATGTTAACTAAAGAATGGTTATAGAATATATTTATTTGCTTAAAGACTTAAGAGGGGCATTGTGTATGTGTTTTTAATATAGGACCCATTCTTGCAAATTGAGTGTCACTACCTATATATGTAAAGTTGCTCACTTGCAAATTTGCAGGATGAGGGCCTTTGTATGTGTATGTTTGTAAGTGTAAATAATATGGGGTGGTGGAGATCAATTCCTCTACATGTGTGGTATGTTAAATATATAAATCATATTAAGGAATTCATTGTATAGTACTTCCCACACACCTGTGGGGATGACATATTTATATTTATATGGTACCAGTGATCCTTTCACCTATTCTGCCCCTTAATGCATCTCCACCAAGATTACTACTAACATACCAATTTTTGAACTGCGTTTTTAAATAAACACTACTCAAGTGTTTTTTTCTTCTCCATTCCCTACCTTGAAATGTGAATTTCATTGAAAGATTATATTGGCTCTAGAACACTGAAAGGTTTACACTGTAATTATACAATTGCATGTGGAGATATCTATGAGGTAATTTGTGTAGCCCTGTATCACTTGCCTCTAATTACCTTATATGTGTTCTGCCTACAAATCCTTCTCCCGCTAGACTTAATTCTAATTCTCCAAATATTGGGTCAGCTACTGCTTTGTTTAAAAGAAAAAACAAAAACAGCATTCTACTAGTTTCCTTGTGCTCTCACCCTTTACCCATCATAAGATAAAATCAATTAAAAAATTGAGAAGGGGGAGAATTATTCAACCCTAAACCATTAATAGGTTAAATTTCCCTATCTATTCATCTAGCAGGACTAGAAATGCAATTTTATGGCAACGTGAAGGGAGAATTCTTTGTTACCTTGGCAAATATACCATATGCTTCTAGTGCTAAGGACTCGAGATATCCTTTTAAGTGATGACATGTGTGGGAAAGTTTTATTTTAGGAATTTTTGGAGACTTTTTAAAATTAATTGCCTGTAATTCTCCTTTGCCCCCCATAATCTGTTTCGTGGACTTTATAGTAACTAAACATTGGTTTTAAGTTGGAGGGAAACCAGAAATATCTTAAATATTTGTAAAATGTTTTCCCTGTAAAATATGTAACATACAGGATACATAATGATATGATGCAAAGACTTGTTTCAGTACTTAATGGTGTGTGTGGGGGGGTGTCTTTTATGGTTTTACAGCAGAATAATATGAACTCTTTAAAAGTATAACAACCAAATCCAAGCACATAGCTGAGGACCAGAACTAATCCCAGGCCTGAAATAGATTGTTTCCTTCATGGCATTGAGCATATTACCAAGGGGTGATGTGCAATATAAAAATAAGATGTTACTTTTTAAAAAAATATTTACTGTATTAATGTTAAAAGGCCTTGATTTTTTTTTTTTTTAAAAAAAACCATGGAAGTGGGAGAAGGATTCTGAGTAGAGGGGAGTAGGAGGCTTATTAACAAGAGAAATTGATGGCCTGGTTTAACTTGAAGGACTGGATGGTATTGAAAAATATAAGTGACATCACAAGGAACTAAAAGCTGAGCAAAGAGAGATTTTTAGTTTAGTGTTTTGTTTCGTTAACAAAAACAAACAAGCAAAGCCACTTACAGATTTTTGTACCTCTTAACATAAGCAGAAGAACTTTTTAATATTACTTTTGAAGTGTTGCTCTTCTTTCACAATCGTATAAACAAAAATAATAATAAAAAAATTCTTTCCAGGTCACCATTAACCTGTCTACCCCAGTATTATCCATTACAGATGAGTATTAGTCTTTTGTTAAATAATCAGTAAAATAATATTCCAAAGGGGTAGCCATGTTAGTCTAGTTCAGCAAAACAAACAAGGAGTCCTGTGGCACTTTTAAACGCTAACAAATTTATTTATCACATGAGCTTTCATGGGAGAAAATCCTCCCACAAAAGCTCATGCAATAAATACATTTGTTAATCTTTAAAAGTGCCACAAGACTTCTTGTTTGCTTTGCTAAAATAATGGTTACCTAAAATGTACTCAGCTTTATCCATACTGCAACAGCTGCAGTCATCGTTAGTGCTTGAACTAGAGCCCTGTAGATATGAGTGCGGCAGTGCTATGTAGTATGCTGTCTGTGATAGGGCCACAACTTTGTAACTCACTTTCCCAGTATGGTCCATCAGTTGACCTTTATGGTACATTGCGAGAACTGTCTGGCTTTTGGGGAGATGGATCAATGAGGGCAATATGGTGTTTCAGGACATAGGCAGGTATTATTTAGATTTTATTTTCTCCAGTAGTCTGTTTTCTTTTTATGTATGGGGAAATTTCTGTTTTTATGTTTTTTGCCATTGTACTTTGTTACATCAGTGGTATTGCATCTGGATTGGTGCCTTTTCTTTTTTATTAGCAGTACATTAAAATAAAAATGTTTTATTCCTAAACAGAAAAATATAATTTAAAACTCTAGCTATTTTTGAAAAATGGATGAATACTTGAAATTGCCTTTGGGAAGGGAAGATGGATCCTTTTCAATTATATATACCACCAAAAATGTGTTTTGTTTTGTTTTTTTGTCACAAACTCTTAGAAATGTTTAATTAAAACTTGCTAAATCAACCCATGTTCTATAATCATCTATATTGAGACAATAAATGTTCATAATATATGATAAAATGCTGCTTTATACTGTACTTGGCTTTCTTTAGGTATCCATTTAAGTTTTGGGAGCACAGAATGTGTTTTGTACATTAGCCTATACTCGAGCGATCAAATATATTCGTAAAATACATGCATTTTTCATGTGTGGTGTATAATAGTTGGGTATCGGTATAAATTGAAGTAAATGTAAAATGAATAGTCAGGTACTTCAAAAGTTTCTGTTCTTATGTTCTTGGGAATTTTTTTCCTACAAATTTTTCTCTTTTCTCACAAAACAGAAGATCTGTATACTTTTTTAAAAGACTTTTTGCTTTAGTTTAACTGTAATTCTTTGAAGCATGTATTCTCTTGCAAAGCGATAACTAAGGCCATATCTATATTACCACTTTAATCAGAAAACGTATGTCACTCATAAGTGTGTGTGGGGGTGGGGGGATGACACACCCTCAGCGTTATAAGTTTTGGTGGCATATGTGGCAGTGTGAAAAGCACTATGGCAGCAGGAGAGCTTCTTCCACTGACATAGCTACCGCTGCTCATCGAGGTGGTTTTATTATGTCAATGAGAGAGCTTTCTTCCATTGATATCAAGCAGCCATGCAATCTGTGCCACTGTAAGCCCCCTAGTGTAGACATGGTTGAAGGCTACTCACACTCTAGGGACATTTTCTTGCCACCAGTATGAGAAATACTGAGATCCCCAGTATAGACATGTTGCCAGCTGCTGCTCAGGTTTCTAGAAATTTTTAACCTTGCTTAGAGCAGGTATGATCAACATGGTTAAACACTGGTGGAAGCCTGTCTGTGTCCATAACTGGTGGGTCTAAATCTTTGTTGGGGAAGGTGGTTCACTTTTAGAAAATGTTCCTCTTATATATGAGGCCTAGCAGTCTTCTGCATTCAGGCTGCATCAGAAGTTCTGGATCAGCAATCTATAAGGCTTTCTTTTTGCTTTGATATCTTTTCAACATTTCATTTGTTTACTGCTTTTTCAGAAATGGTGATTATTAATCCATATTTGGAATAAATTTTGAACATTATTGGTTTCCTTTGCCACAAAGAGTTGCTTCTAGCAAGAAGTATCAGCCATTCTCCTGCCGTAGGATAGCCTCATTAATTGAAGTTCTAAGATTATGGTAATTTTTTTTATGTCCTTGTTAGGTGATATAGCTACTTCAACACACTCCTCTAAAGAACAAGAAGATTTGTTAGTTGAGTCCATCCTGACATCTTTTGGATTCACCTGAGTTTTATTTTAGGGATTCTAGAAAAGGAGAAGGGAGTAAAAAGAAATTCTACTGTTTTGTTTTGGTTTTGAAAGATCATGGAGAGGGAGAATAGGAGCTGTCATTTTCATGGGATCTCTTTGACTTGCTTGTGTCTGAGTGATTTTTGTCAAGCTCTTAGTCTTCCTTATGTTGCGTTCCCACATAGAGACTCGTTCTGTCTCCAGAATATCCTCTTCCTGGTAGACGTAGTCTTTTGTAAAAGGACTAGCATATCCTCCAAGTTTCCTGGTTACTTCAGAAACTTCTCAGACAAGGGTTCATTTCTCTTACAATCAGAAATATCAGACATTTCTCACATGTCTAAAAATAATTATGCAATAGGAGCAAGGTTAACTCTACCCAAGCAAGGTTTAAATAATACTTCCACGGACACCAGTATAGAAAACTGCACTTTTCAAGGCCTTTTTTTGATTTGTTTCACAGATGGATCAGAGGATCTTGAGCACTTATTTTAAAAATACCTAAATAGGATTTGAAAACCTGGGTTCTAGTTTTTGCTGCTGTAATTGATTCTTGATGCCTCTGGAAAAGTTACTGCAGCTCAAATCTGGTGCTGGAAGTTCACCGCTCAAATTCAAATTCATATTTATATATAGATGAAAACATTAATGTTTATGAAAGTGCACTTCATGATGTTCTCCATTCCCCCACCAATAGCATCAGTGGGTTTGTTTGTGAGACATCTGTTGAATGTGGATACGATGGTAAATACTGGAATTATTTAGATTTGCAGTACAGAGGGTATCAGTATACAGTCTGCTTTCCTTCAACTCATTAGTGCAGCGGTTCTCGACCACTGTATCGGGACACATTGATGTGTCACCGCACAGCGGTAAGTATGTTGTGGAGAGCTGGGAAGATGGCTAGATTTAGCCTTGGAGAGGTGGGTTGGCGTGTCCTGTAGCATTGCGACATGCCACCAAGCATGGTGCAACCCACAAAAGGTTGAGAACCACTGCATTAGTGCATAGGCCCTTCGCAAAATATTGTATGTTGGAGTCACCTCTCTGATGTCAAAGCAGTTCCAGGTATGTCTGTACTTCATGTCACATTCTCATCGCAGCAAGAGCACAAGATGAAAGTAGTTCCAGAAATCTGATGTCCACGAATCCCCTACGAAATGGGGTTTTTAAGATGCTCTTTTATCAGAGAACAAAATATAATGGTCATGGGTAAATCTAGTGACCCCAACTGGTCTTTGCAGACTAAGCTGTCCCCTAACTGGAAGAATTTTCAATATTGGAATCAGTATAGCTGCTGGTCAGGCGTAGCTTCCCAGGCATACTATACTGCAGTGGTCCCCAACCAGTGTGCCGTGGCGCAACACTTAAAGTGTGCCGTGAGTATCTGCCGGGGTCTGGGCTCATTTAAATCTCCCACACTGCTCAGCCCAGCCATGTGGGCTGTGCAGAGCAGGAAAAGCTTGGCTGCTGCAGCACAGTTCACTGCAGGTAGGCTTATGTGGGCCGGGGAGGAGGGGTGGGGGGGGCTTTGGGGTTGGGGGGCTGGCGGGGGTCCCAGTGGGGGGGGGCTGCAGGAGCTGTGTGAGGAGCGGAGGGCTGTGGCAGCGGCCATCTGGCCTGCCCTGGAGCCAGCGGCCCGATCTGGCCTGCCCTGGTGGCCCCGGAGCTGGCAGAGGCAGCCCGATCCGGCAGCCCCGGAGCCAGCGGCAGCTCAATCTGACCTGCCCCAGTGGCCCTGAAGCTGGCGGTGTCAGCGGCGGCAGCAGCCCGATCCGGTGGCCCCAGAGCCGGCAGCGACCCAAACCTGGTGGCCCTGGAGCCAGCGGTGTTAGTGGCGGCTCGATCCAGCCTGACCAGGAACCAGCAGCAGCCTGATCCAGCCTGCCCCGGTGGCCTCAGAGCTGGCAGCGGCGGCCCGATCTGGCAGCCCCACAGCTGGTGGCGGCCCGCTCCAGCCTGCCCTGGGGTCCGGTGGCAGCGGGCTCCATTGTGCCCCAGACGCGGAGAGGCCCACAGTGGTGGGATCTGGCCCCATCCCTACCCTCCCTTTCCCTAGGTTAACCCTGCCACCCCACATAGCCACTCCTCTTCTCCCTTCCCCTCTTCTCTTCTGCCACCCTTATCCTGCTCCCCAAATGGCCACCCTTACCCTCTTTTGGCACCTGCTCTGCTGTGCTCCCAACACTCTCCTGCCATCCCACATAACTCCTGACCTCCCCTCCCCTCTCTTGCTACCCCTACCACACCACATAGCCGCATTCCCCAACCAATGTGCTGTGGTTCATGAATATTCATGAGTTTTTAAAGGTGGTGTGCCTCGAAACAATATGAAGGTATCAAGGTGTGCCACAGTAGAGGAAAGGTTGGGGACCACTGCTATACTGGCTTCAGAAAAGATAAACCACAATTCTTAAAGAGAATACAGAGGCACGAGGTAATAACCCACTATTATGGAAAAAGGGCCTATGGTCCAGGTTGGATAAAATACATATATTTTTGGTAGAGAAAAGATTTTTGGGCCCAGGGAGGTTAACATCTTACATATTCTTAAATTCCTATGGAAAAGCTCCTAATTAGGTCGGAGTATTAATTCATTAGACGTTTAAGTGATAACATTAGGTGGTGTGGCTCAGCCTGATTTTTAACACAGGGTAAGCCACTTATCCATGCACTAGGTGCTGATTAATTCCTGAGCAACCAAGGTTTCACTTTAAAGCTCTCCACACACTGACAAACTAACTGTTAGAGCTTTAAAAGACTTTTTGCTTATACGGTTACCTGAAAAAGAAACTATGCCAGTTGCACGCTTTTGGATTAATCGGCAAATCATACACGATTGCTGGGCATGTCTTCACAAGGGAATAACATTTTACTTTCCAATTAATTAGTATTTCCTTAGGTATCATGTCCAGCAATCCGACTTTCCCTCTTATGATGAACCTCTATTTTCCACAAAGGAAAACAGATGTTCTTGCTGGAAACATTATTTTAAAATTTTAATTTCTATAGTGTCAGAACCATTCATAAGAGGAAACAGAGTTGATTGAGGGCAAAGCAGGGCCTGTCGGACAACTCTGCGACTGCTAAGATCATAGATCTTAATGAAATCTTGTCACTTGATACAAAAAAATACTAACAGGTTGATTGAGGGCAAAGCAGGGCCTGTCGGACCACTCTGCGACTGCTAAGATCATAGATCTTAATGAAACCTTGTCACTTGATACAAAAAGATACTAACAGGTAAGTCTTATTTTTTGAGTTAATGGCGCCAGTAAAATGTGAGTATTCTGCATTAGCATATTAAAATGGGAGTTACACTCTTGGTTCCATTTTAACAATTCTGCACAAACATACAGTCAGATATAAATATACAATTTACATATGTTTTTGATTAAAATGTGGACAATTTAGAATGAAAGCACCAAGAATACAACTTAGGTCTTCTCGAATTTTTTTTTTTTCTTTTTCAGAAGCCCTTAATATTTGTATCTTAGCATAATTCAGAAATACGTTTCCCCATTCTGGTGTTAAATCTTCTTACACTGTTTACTTTCACTGGATCTTGGCATAGATTATCCTAAATATTAATGGCCTCTAGATGAGATTTTTCTTGTATCAGATACTCACCTCACTGTAAAATGCAAAGTAAAAGCCTAAAATCTATAAAGATAAGTTACTTTTGTATTTATTTGTAGCTTGCCCTAGGCCATGCAAACATGAGCTGACTTAAATGAACTAAACATTATAAAGTTTTTAACTCATCTCTGAGTGCTTTTCATGGTTTTATATTGTATGTCCCTGCCATCACAAGTCATTGCTTTACTGTTGGAGCAGCCTCCTGGAAAACTCTTTTAAAACATTCTGTATTTAAGACCATTCTGCTTACATTTTCTGTTTCTCTTCCTCCACTTGTTTTTTGGAATGTTTCTGAAAGTTTTCCATAGGTTTTACTTCCTAATTGCACTATTTTTAAAAACTTTATTTGGTTGTTTGAGCACTGACGATACCAGAGCTGTATAGTCCTGTCCTGTGGAAACTGCAATTTGAGATGTTGATTCGTTTTCATCTAGAAGTGTGCAGCTCAAAACAAATAGTTTTTACAGAACAACTCTGATGAACAGCAACTTGTTATCCAGACAACAGAGTCCGTTGGCACTTTTAAAGACTTCAAAGCGTCTGACGAAGTGGGATTTTCTCCCACGAAAGTTCATGCGATAAATAACTCTGTTAGTCTTTAAAAGTGCCACCGGACTCTGTTGTCTTTCTACAATAGACTAACATGGCTACCCCTTTGGAATTTGTTATCCAGATTTACTGTAGACATAATTGGGTATGGGATGAATTTTAAACTTTCTTTCTAAAAAATAAGCACTTCCGTGATCTGTCGAATTGATTTTGCTGAGTGTATTAACTCAGTTTCTAGATCTTGAAAATTCCCATTTAGAAACTGAAAGAATTTTGTTAAACAGTTTGTATGTTACTAATATTCTTGCATCACTGGCTCACTCTGAGCTTTCTCTGCTTTCTTTGAACCATGGTCAAAATTTTGGACAAAAAGTGAAAATTCATTTCCTAAGCATGGTCTCTTCATTCCAGCTCTTGGGCACCCTCTTCAAGATTACAGTAGTTTGCTCTGATTTGTCTGCTCCTTCTGTTTGAGGTTCTCTGGACTCTGACATGCTCTGAGATTCACTAGTGCTCTCTGAATTGAGGGGTATACTCTAATAGTTTGCAGTGCACTCGAACATTTATTGGTGCAAATACATTCTCTCCAACTCACTTTGAGACTAATTTGATTGAGAATTTTGTGGCTATCTTCCCAGGCTATTGAGGCGGTTTGAAAGTTATCAAGGTAGTTTTCAATAACTAGAGCTATTCTGTTATTTGTAGACTTGGTTAGACTACTCTTTTATGTATATAGGTATATGCATAGGCAGTGTAAAGCCTCTTAAAATAGGGTCATCTGTCTTCTTATTCTCATTGGAAGGAATTTAGAAAACATCTAAACCATGTTCTTGATGAGTATCACTCACATAGGTTGTGTTCTGTGCTATCAGTTTCTTATGTAAATAATTTTCATTTTCAACAATGAGCAACTGAATCTAAGTGAAGCCTCTGTTTTACTCCTGCCTCTTGTGAAGCTTGTGATAAGTATTAGTACAAGGAACATTTGTATAGTTTTCACTGTCTCTGGGCACTGTGCCGCAAGGATGGCTTATTTATTTAAAAGCTTTGTTTCCTTTCAGCGAGACTTAATGGCTTTTTCACTGTCTTCCAGGTTCTCATATTAACTAATATCATGCTGAGTATTTATCTCTTTGGAGCCTAATTATTTTCTATTATCCTCAACACGGAATGGAATTCAATTAAATGATCATTTTGGAACGCAGAAAGACAATTACATTTCAAGTAATTATTTTGGATCATGTTGGAGACACCAGCCATCCTTAAAACAAAAACAAAAAACATGAACACTGTTGGAGGAAGTCTTTGACATATATGAACCTATGCTCTTCATTCAGTATATTTCCCCATCTCCGTAAGTGATAAAGTTGTACATGTTACAGTATATGTGACACAAATTGGTCGCAGTTTTTTTTACCAATCCCCAGAGTTCTTACTCAGAGAACATGCTCTTTGAGGGCTGATTGGTTAAGAATGTTCCATCTCCGTCCTCCCACCTCCCTCTCCCACCAATTGAATTTTCCTTTGAGATAGAATTTGGAAATAATGCATACAAAAAAATTCTATACCTAACTGTCTGTGTGTTTATACAATTCTATAAAATATGCATTATTAGAAGAAGGATCTGGCTAAGAGTGGTTCTGACTGTCTGGGTATCCAGTATAACTGCACAGATCAGAACTTGTTAGCTAGTCATTTGTAAAATGTACTAAATTATTTTTATATAAACAGTGATGCACTGTAAGAGGCATACAAGTGTACCCAGGTATTAATAACACTTATCCTGTACTAATGCTTACATATCCATCAAGCTATGCATAATAAGGCTTGACTTGTATTGAAAGGAAATTGGTTACATGAGTTTTGCTGGTTGCTTGTACTTTCAGTGTCATCAGACCCTCAGAATGAGATTGTCGCCTTAAATGCACAACTTTATATGTTTTTTTGGTAGCAGTTTGTATGTTCTTAACGTATATTGCACTTCATACTTCTGTATTTTTCCTTTCCTTGTCCCTGCTTCTGCTCTTTCGTCTCTGCCTTTTACCTCTGAATTTGTTAGAAGTACACCAGGCTTCTACCCTGCTTGAAGGCAGTGTTACATTTTTAGTAGCAATATTAATAATTATAAATGATCATCATCAAGGAAACCCAGAAATAACTAGTGGATTCATCTTTGATTTCATTTACTTAAGTTAGACTTAAAACTATCCTATAGTATATGGAAATTTTTAAAATATATTTTGAATTACCAATGCCATTGCTGTTTACTCTGTCATTCACATGGAAATTAATGTTGTTCATAAATTGTACAGTCTGTAGGAAGGTCTTTTTATGTGTTAAAAGTCAGAGCAGTAACTACAGTTTGCACTTGTTTAGAAGTTTTGGAAAATTTCACTGATCCGACTGAAAATTTTTACTTGGTGTCTGTCTAAAAATGAGGTTTGTGGGGGTTTTCTTGGGATAGTTTTTTGGTTTTGTTTTCTGGTTTGTGACAGTCATAGTACAAAGATATCATGCAGCCTGTTTTGAATAGCACTGTAGCTCTCATAAAGGAGTTGAAAATTGAAATAGTCATTCAAAACTGCTGTCACTGAGGTCGACTTTTTTGTTGCATAGAAAATTAGTTTTAAGATACCCAAATTATGGGTTTTTGAAAATTGAGTACATAGCACACACAACTGATTTAATGGAGATGCTCCAGACTTGTGAAGTGAAAGGAGGGTAAAACTAAGATTACTCCAAACCCCTTTCTGTAGTGGACGACCTTGTTAGGAAGACCTTTTGCTGAACTTGGAAGATGCAAATGGCTTAAGAAAAGATTCCTGTGTGCCTTACAGGAGGGAGTACTCTCCTGACTAGCTTGTAACTGCCAAATATTGCAGGAAACTGAGAGGGTATGTCTACAGTGCAACAAAAGACCCATTGCAGGCCTGAATCAGCTAACTCTGGCTTGGACTATGGGATTAAAAATTACATTGCAAAAATTGGATTTGGGATGGGCCCCAGTCTCCGAGACCCAACCCTCCCAGACTCCAGCCTGAGCTTGAATGTCTACACTGACTTTTTAGTCCCACAGCCATAGCCCTTTAAATCACCTGAGGTCTGAGACTAGATGCCAGGACTACTTTATTGTAGTATAGACATAGCCTGTATGTTTCCCTGTTTGTGGGACAGGGAGCTTCATGAGTATCTAGCCAAATAATTCCAGGGAATGGAATTCAAATGTGTTGTTACTACTATTTTTTATTTGTTTTTTAGAAGTCAACAGGCTTTGGAGTACTTAGAAAATTATGAGGTTATAGATTTATCATCCATGAAGTCACAGTACAGATTTGCAACTAGAGAACATAATAATCTTGTCATTTTAGTTTCAAAGACTTAATGAGACCATCACTTTTTAAAATGCCCTTTTCGTTTTGAAAAGTAGATATTATGCAGATATTTGTCATTTAGTATTCAGTATTCATAGAAATTAGTCCGGTTTTTATATTTCTGCAAACAGGAAATAAATTGGATTGAGAAGTTTTGACTTCTGCACTTCTAATTTTCTGTGTTTGCCAGTAAAGTAGGTAATTCTCTTGCATTGTATGATATACATTTAGTGAGATTATTGTCAACAGCTTTTGAAGATGAACTGTCTTAAATGTGAACTTTTCACAAAAAGATAGAGAAATAGCTAAATGTTTCCTGATTAGTGATATTAGACTTTCTGGAGATTCCCTTTTCTGACTCTTTCAGATCATATTATACTACTAAACTCCAAATGGATTTTTAGTCTTGTCCTAGAGTGGGATTCTCTGTCTGTCTGCTTCATAATACATCTCTATTGACTTTTGCTACAGATATTTTATGGAGCCTTCAGCCAGTAATTAAAGACTCATGATGTACAATCACAAAGTGATCTGGACTCAATATTGATTGTGATATTTGTTGGGTTTCTTTTCTTGTTTTTAAAGATCCACCCTGGACCCTGTTGGAAGTTTGCTAGATGTAATGTTAAATTTTTGTGTTAATGAAGTAAAAAACAATGAAATCCACTCTAAATTCCTTATCCTAGGGAAGGCCTGCAGACGAAAATGTATATTTCCAACTACAGGTGACGCAGGTACCACACAGGCCAGATTTTTATTTAAGCCACATTATATGTTTGTATGCTATGCTACTGTACTTGCAAGGGTGCTTATACAGATTTCCTATTGTTTTGCTGTTCATTAAAGGGCCAGGAGCTCAGCCCTTAGTCTACATAATCAAGTTGTTGAAACACCTCTGATTTACATCATAACCCCACAGCACTAAGGATTGATCTGTGAGCCAAATGATGTATTAGCCTCTTTAGTCACTGCCTGAATAGTAGCTTAATCACTGTAATTTTGTATTTCTAATTTGTGTCCACAATGCAAAACAAACCAATTGGCAAGACTTTATTAAAGAATTGGTCTACCAGCTGACAGCTATCCAACAATGAAAGTTAACTTTTGGAAACCCGTTGGTAGTCATTCTCAGTTAAATGTCGTATCCTTTGTGTAAAACATTTCAAATATTACAGAAAGAATGCCAAGACAGTTAATGGTACAGTTCAAATGGGCATTCTCTTAAATCACTCTTGCTTTGGAATACTTTTAAGCATCATTAAGATTAATCACCTGGAACTACTTGCACTAATTGGCTCAGCATGAGCATGATCAAGGGTTGTTTAATATCTTACAATTTAGGGCTTTATAACTTTGATAAAAGAATTGCTTTATTCTCCTCCACCTCTGTATAGAATGTTCAGTTTTGTACTGAGGAATATTTTTAAAAGTGTGTATTTTTATGATTTGGACAGATCCAGTGGAGAATTGCAAAAGGCACACACTAGAAGTTTCTAAATGTAAAGAATGATTGAAAAGTGAAAAATGAAAAAGTAATCTCTTGTCATTTTTAATTTGTTCTACTTTACATATAAAGGTAGCAGACTACAACAGTTTTTAAAGCATTGGATAGGTGCTTGGTTTTGCATTTTCTATACAAATCTAAGTTCTTTATAATACATATAGAAGTTTCAAGAATTTTGCTGAAAAGAGCTTCTTTGTGAAAACACCATAGGATAATGTTGGAAATATCAAATAAAGTCCTAATACAAAAAGATTTGATTAGCCAATAACTTTGTGAAGGCTTGGGAAGTGACATTTCTAGCTAGTAGTTAAATAAATTAGTATACGATAAAGCTACAAGTTACTCTATATGTGATCAGCCATTGTCTTTACAACATGCAGTATGTAAAAAAGGTTTTTTTGTACTTACCAATTTTTATAAATTTCCTGTCAATTTTGTTGTACTTTTCCGAAGTACACAAGATTTTCCTAATGGAAATTAGAAAAATAAATAAGACAGAAGACTCAAGAAACTTCTTTAGCAGCTTCTGCCTATGGAAATGAAGGTTCCAATAGCCTTTATAACATATAGAATGGTTTTTAAAAACAGTTTTAATTTAAAAATGAAAAATGTCACAATGCTGAAAACTTGATTTCAATAAAAAAATTGAATGTACATCCTCTTCTTTGTCAAGAAAATAAGTGTTCTCAGAAGTCTGTCTTAATAAAATTAGATAATTCCAAAGGCTCTCAAGGCCTACCATAGCTAGTTGGACCCTAGGTCCTTTAGCTTAAATTGCTTCATTTCCGTTGATTTTTTTTTTCCTGAGTCTGCTTTGAGTCATATCTGTTGATAAAAACGTGGTTTTTAAGAATGTTTTTCTCACAGGAAATCCTCTTCATATACACAGTTTGTTTAATTAAAGAATGTTGTTTAAACACAGACAAATGAAGAGTCTCTTAAATACATGCTGTATTAATAAACAAATGGAGGCAAGATTTTTGGTGGCCCAGCTGTAAAATTACCAGATTGTCATCTTGAGCACTCTAAATGTTTTCTATTACGTTCTCCTCTCTAGAGCCCTGAAATAAAATCCACAAGCTACAGCAGATGAAAAGACTGTAGAGAACAATTGAATTTCTGTGACTAATTTGGATACAGTGAATAGACAGTAGTCTTAAATAAGTCTGGATTATTGTTGAAAATATATTGTCCTGAAACAGGTTTTTGGGACCAGATCATAGTGGAATGATGTCCATTGACTTAGTGGACATTGTAAGAGCTCTTAATTAGCCATCACTACTGGTTACTTTGAGCACTGAAGCGCCATTTTCAGTACTCTTTGGATTGCAATTTAAAGATTTTCATTAAACTTTCATATAAACAGGTTTTGTTAATTTTTTATTATTATTTTGAGGGAGAATCTGCAGATTTTATAATTCTTTTTGTTTCTTGGTTCTATCCTGGCACTCAAGATTAACTATCCAATGTAATACCTACTAGAAGTATAACATATGGGGAATATTTTTCAATGTGCCATTGTGCACGTCTTGTAATATAATCTTAATCTTTCTCCTATTAACTTCTTGTGTGTTAGCATCTGAATTACAAAAACCTTTCCTGATCTTTTAAAAATGTATATTTTTGAATATGAAATATTTTTATTAATTTCATTTTTTCTTTTACTTACATGAGTCACCAGAAGCAGAACAAAAATTGTCAACATATGTAATAAGATTTGCATAAAACCTAAACACAGTTTAAAATTTCTGTGTAATGTGTAAAATTCTATGTAATCCTTTTACCTTTCAGGTCTATCCAATGGTTTTGGAGATGGAAGTAAAGAGAGAGAGTTAGAGGATGCTCCAGGAAGAAAAGTTGAACCTCGTCGCCGCTGTGCATCAGAATCTAGTATATCCTCCAGTAACAGCCTCTTATGTAATTCAAGGTAAAAATGTGACATCCCCAACCCCCCGAAGTGAGGATTCTGTCATGGGTAATTTTAGTAGATGCCAGAGACAGGTCATAGGCAATAGGCAAAAATTCACAGAAGCCTCTGACCTTGTCCTTGACTTTTACCAAAAAATAACCTAGGATAGGAAAGACAAACAGTGCTTCTGGTGCTTGCAACTGCTTCAGCTCTACCATTGCTCTTGCAACAGGAGCTGCCCCTGCTGCTGCAGCCGCAGGTGGGCTGACCCATCCCTAGCCACTGCTCTGGGGGGGGAGACGGGTTTCCGCTCTTTGGCGGCCTCAGGAGAAGTCAGAGAGGTCCCAAAAAGGCACATAATCCATGATCTCTGTGACAGAATTGTATCCTTTACTATAATCATGCATCAATAGAGTAAGAATTGTTCCCGAAACTGGAGCAGCACATATATATCTGGATTTTTTTAAGAAATGTGTTTATCATCATCTTTAGGTTTCAAAATTAACACAACATTGAAGTGATTTGAGGCAGGTCACACATTTTCGAATCATTATTTCAGGCTTTCTGCAAAATCAGAAAGCCAGCATTGCCTCAGTTTACACTAAGTTCACATATCTTCACAGCCATTAGAACTAGAAACTGTTTTTCCTTGCTAATGAAAATGTAAATTCTGAAACCAATTTTGCAGCAGGGGGTGACATCCATAGACTCATGGAATAATTCATGCCATGCCCATGGTACCTGACCTCATTTCTTGAAATGATTGCCCTTATGAATCGACACTCATTTTTCACCTTCCCTCCTTTTTTGGAATCTCATGTTGTAGTTCCTGAATTAGAGGTAAGAAATGAAAGGGTAGTTTTCCTGCACACGCATTTGTGTGCTTATGTCCCAGAGCAAGAGGATCGGGTAGGTGCATATGTGGTTTCACTTGAGCCTGCTTACTAGAAAGTTCCAAGCTTGATGACCAATGATGCATATTTCCTAGGAATGTGACTTGATATGGCAGTCATCTAGAAAAACCAGAGTTGTGTTAATAATTTTTCTGCAGTGTACAATAAATATACCATCAAAGCTGGACTGATTAAGAGTATAGCATTAACATAGAATCATAGAATAATAGGGATGGAAGGGACCTCACGAGGTCATCTAGTACAACCCCCTGCTAAAAAGCAGGACCACTCCCACTAAATCACCCCAGCCAGGGTTTTGCCTAACCGGGCCTTAAACATCTCCAAAGATGGAGATTCTACCATCTCCCTAGGTAGCCCATTCCAATGCTTCACCACCCTCCTAGTGAGAAAGTTTTTCCTAGTATCCAACTTTGACCTCCCCAGCTGTAATTTGAAACCATTACTCCTTGTTCTGCCCTCTGTTACCATCAAGAACAGCCTAGCTCCCTCCTCTTTGGAGCAACCCTTCAAGTAGTTGAAGGTTGCTATCAAGTCTCCCCTCAGTCTTCTCTTCTGTAGATTAAATAAGCCTAATTCCTTTAGTCTCTCCTCATAAGTCATGTGCCCCAGCCCCCTAATCATTTTTGTTGCCCTACGCTGGACTCTTTCTAATTTGTCCACATCATTTCTGTAGTGGAGAGCCCAAAACTGGACACAGTATTCCAGATGCGGCCTGACCAGTGTCGAATAGAGGGGAATTATCACATCCCTCGATCTGCAGGCAATACTCCTACTGATTCAGCTTAATATTCCATTAGCCTTTTTGGCAATAAGAGGACACTGTTGACTCATATTCATCTTCCTGTCCACCATAACCCCCAGGTCCTTTTCTACAGCACTGCTACTTAGCCAGTCAGTCCCCAGCCTGTAGCAGTGCATGGGATTTTTCTGTCCTAACTGCAGGACTTTGTACTTGTCTTTGTTGAACCTCATGAGGTTTCTTTCAGCCCAGTGTTCCAATTTGTCCAAGTCTCCCTGGATCCTGTCCCTGCCCTCCAGAGTATCTACCATTCCCCCCAGCTTAGTGTCATCCGCGAACTTACTAAGCACGCAGTCTATTCCATCATCAAGATCATTAATGAAGATGTTAAATAGAACTGGCCCCAGGACCGACCCCTGGGGCACTCCACTCGTTACCGGTTGCCAACCAGACATCGAGCCATTGATTCCTACCCTCTGAGCCCGTCGATCTAGCCAGTTTTCTATCCACCTTACGGTCCACTCATCCAACCCATACTTCCTTAACTTGCTGACAAGAATGCTGTGGGAAACTGTGTCAAAAGCCTAGCTAAAGTCAAGGTATACCACATCAATGGCTCTTCCCTCATCCACAAATCCAGTCATCTCATCATAGAAGGCAATCAGGTTGGTCAGGCACGATTTACCCTTGGTGAATCCATGTTGACTGTTCCTGATCACTCTATTTTCCTCCAAGTGTTTCAGGATGGATTCTTTGAGGACCTACTCCATGATTCTCCCAGGGATTGAGGTGAGGCTGACTAGTCTGTAGTTCCCCGGATCCTCCTTTTTCCCTTTCTCGAAGATAGGTACTATATTTGCCTTTTTCCAATCCTACGGGACCTCCTCGGTTTGCCACGAGTTCTCAAAGATAACGGCCAGTGGCTCTGCAATCACTTCAGCCAACTCCCTCAGCACCCTGGGATGCAGTTCATCCGGCCCCATGGACTTGTGCACGGCCAGCTTCTCTAAGTAGTTCCTAACCTGACTTTCCATCACCAAGGGCCGCTCTTCTCTCTATTCCGCGTTACCCCATGTAGTAGTCTGGGAGCTGGCCCTCCCTGTGAAGACTGAAGTAAAAAAAGCATTGAGTACTTCATCCTTTTCCGCATCATCCACCACGAGGATGCCTGCCCCATTCAGTAAGGGACCTACACCACCTCTGATCCTTTCTTTGTTACTGTCATACTTGTAGAACCCCTTTCTGTTATCCTTCACATCTCTTGCTAGCTGCAACTCCAATTGTCCTTTGGCCTTTCTAATTTTATCCCTGCAGTCCCGAGCAATACCTTTATACGCCTCTGTTGTCATCTGTCCAAGCTTCCACTTCTTGTAAGCTTCCCTTTTATGTTTCAGCTCCCCGCAGAGTTCCCTGGTCACCGTCCACATTTGCTGTTCTTTCTGCACATCGGAATGTTATCTTCCTGTGCCTTTAAAGGGTTTCTTTAAAATACAGCCAGCTGTCTTGGACATCTCTCCCCTTCAGATCACCCCCCAAGGGATCCTGCCCATCAGCTCCCTAAGGGAGCTAAAATCTGCTTTTCTGTAGTCCAGGGTTTGTGTTCTGCTTCTTTCCTTCCTTCCATTGATCAGGATCCTGAACTCTACCATCTCATGGTCGCTGCTGCCCAGATTGCCATTTACTTCTACTTCCCTGATCAATTCTTCTCTGTTTGTGAGCAGTAGGTTTAGAGGTGCAAGGCCCCTCCTTAGTTGGTTCCTCCAGCATTTGTACTAGGAAGTTGTCCTCAATATTCTTCAAAAACTTCCTGGATTGCCTGTGCACTGCTGTATTGCCTTCCCAGCAGATGTCAGGATAATTCAAGTCACCCAGAAGAACCAGGGCCTGCGATCTGGAAACTTCTGTTAGATGTCCATAGAATGCCTCATCCACCTCCTCCTTCTGGTCTGGCGGTCTGTAGCAGACACCCACCATGACATCCCCCTTGTTGCATTCTCTCCTAAACTTAACACACAGAGTTTCAACCAGCTTGTTTCCACTTTCATAGTGGAGCTCCGAGCAGTCATGCAGCTCTTTGGTGCTACTTCTCCCCCCCTTCTTTCCTGAACATTTTATATCCATCCATGGCAGTGCTCCAGTCATGCAAGTTATCCCACCACGTTTCTGTTATTCCAATTATATCATAGTTCCTTGTCTGTGCCAGTACTACCAATTCTTCCTGCTTGTTTCCCAGGCTCCTCGCATTTGTGTACAGACATTTAAAATACCGGGCTGATTGCCCTACTTTGCCCTGTCGATTCTCCCTCCTGTCACGTCTTCCTCCTTGCAATTTCTCCGGGAGTCCTCCTTCCCCACTCGCCTGAGGTATTATGACTTCATTACAAAATAAAAAACAATTATTTGATTTCCCCTACCCCCCAGTTCCAACTACGTTCTCTTTTATCCCTGCTGTTACAGCCCCAGCACCCCCCAAGTTCCATCCCTTCCCCCAAACATGTTCATATCCCAAAATTTGTCATGCATAGCATAAAGAAAATTTCATATTGCATTCCATGAGGATACACTGTAGCTACAGTTCAAAATAATTTCTGTTTAAAATGAAAATACGGGTGTGTGCAAGATTTATTCATGCAAAAATACATATTTTCCCATGCAAGGACAAAATTTGCAAGATGAAGTCCTGAATTTTAATTGTAAAAGAAAAGCAAAAAGTAACATTTCTCTCTTAGCAGAAGAAAACTTCCAGGTCTTTTCTATAAAAAAGCTGATTTTTTTTCTTTATAAAATTGTTTACACCCTGAAAGCAGATGTGCACTTCAGAATGATTAATATGTTTTCTTTCCTATTGCTTAAATGTTTTATTTAAATAAATAAACATACCATGTCCTGGTGGTATTTTCCCAATTTAATCAATGAAGTGGTGAAATTCAAACATCTATTAATACTAAGTGGAGGCATGTGAGAACTTTCGAGAGCATTTCACTGAAGCATATTCCATTGATTCCAAATATAGATCTTCTAGTTCAGTAATGTTTGTTCTTGGTAGAGTGGAGAAGAAAGAAATCTTATCTAGTTAGATCCTCTTTTGCTTAGCATTACAAGTTAAGTCACTCAATTTGTATGGCTATTCTGAAGGAAAATACTTGTTATGGTTTAATCAGGCTTAAACTTTATCATTAGGCATTTAGGACCACCCAGTAGACAAAAGTGTACAGTGTGTAGGTAATGCCATGATCATTCAGTGTCTGCATGGAGGCTTCCATCCCTTTTCCATATAGGTCCCTCAGCAAACCCATGGCTAGGGTCTTACACTCATCCTCTTCTCCCCCTCCCCCCCCACGAGGTTAAATGTTGGCTATAAGGAAGGGGGCTTGGCTCTCTGCCATGCCAGTCATAGGAACCCTGAACCCACTCTCCCTTTTTCTGCTCCTTTAACAAACTATTATTTTTTAACTCCTTTTTACCTGTCATTTTTCCGGTCATTGAATCCTTTCACTATACAATACCTGCACTTGACATCTGTCCCACGCTTATGTAATGAGTTCAGCATAATTGCCTAAATCCCATCACTATTGATCAAAAAAAGCCCTTCCTGCACCTGCTATAGGAAAGCGGAAGCCCACTGGGTCCCACTTGGAAATGAGCAGCTAGTGTGCTGCGCAAAGCCAGTCCTGATCAAACCTGGTATTTTGCCACCTGTAAGAGGGGGTGGGGGGAGGTACTGCTCTGCCTGGACTGGGGAAAATGGGCTTGCCCCGTTTCAGCTCCTCGACCCTTCTGGTTCCTAGGGCATGAGTCATTGTCACCACACTGACCCATTCGCCTTTCGCAGAAACTTCTGAGCCTCTCTCTCACTCCTCATAAAGCACTGTTCCTCTTCTTCCTGCAAGTAGAACAGTGGAGGTCCTCACTTAAAGTGAGTGTGGTCATTCTATAAAATGCAGTAGAATTTGCTATTCACTGCTTTAGGTAACTGTAATGACATATGAGTTCTGTATCTTAAATTCCAAAGAATGTGATGGAAGGGTGTTGGAGGGAAGTGAGCACATGCAGTGTTCCAGTAACATGTAATATTCATACCTTTGCAGTTTTAGCTTGCCAAAGTGTGGTAAAGGCAAACCAGCGCTTATACGAAGGCACACCTTGGAAGACCGAAGTGAGTTGATATCATGCATTGAAAATGGAAACTACGCAAAAGCAGCAAGAATTGCAGCTGGTAACTATAGATAATTGCATTTTTAAGAGTACACTAGTGTAAGAATGTATTTTTCCAACCTACTTAGGGCCATATTCTGATCTCCTTATTTATATTATATAGTACTTTACTCAGTGAGTAACCTGAAGTGTGACAGTTCCTAAAATCCACTTGAAGTGGGAAAGTTCCTAAAATCAGGGTGTACGAATCTGGCCCACAGAAGCTACTAATTTTGTTTTGAAATCTTTTACTTTTAAATACGTTTTTAAAGAAAGTGGGAGTAACAGCTGATCAAATTTAATTTTGCTTTATTCATGTGAGTTGTCTCTGAAGTAAATAAGGCTATTCAAATAATGCAGCAGAATTTGGTTCAAAATCTTATCTATAATTATATTCTCTCATCAGGCATATTAAATATTCAGTGCATAATTAAAGAATTACTGGCTACATCTCTCTTTTTGATGCACTTATTTTTATATAAACATATAGTTCATAATGAAAATGACATAAATAAGGGAAGTGAAAGGACAGAATTATAACACAAGCTCTAAGTAATGTTCCATTACTTTAACTATTTGATTGGAAGGCTTAATGGCAGAATGGTATTTCAAATGTATTGGAATTCTATAGATTTATGTATTCAACAGATTCATACAGAAGAAAATGATTACTCAGTAGTCTGAGGAAATTAATAAGTATATAAAATTATGACTGATGTGGAAAAAGTGGACAAGGAAAAGTTGTTTACTTACTCCCATAATACAAGAACCAGGGGTCACCAAATGAAACTGATAGGTAGCAGGTTCAAAACAAATAAAAGGAAGTTCTTCTTCACACAATGCACAGTCAACTTGTGGAACTCCTTACCTGAGGAAGTTGTGAAGGCTGGGACTATAACGATATTTAAAAGGGAACTGGATAAATTCATGGTGGCTAAGTCCATAAATGGCTATTAGCCAGAAAGGGGTTAAGAATGGTGTCCCTAGCCTCTGTTTATCAGAGGATGGAGACGATGGCAGGAGAGTGATCACTTGATCATTGCCTGTTAGGTTCACTCCCTCTGGGGCACCTGGCACTGGCCACTGTCGGTAGACAGATACTGGGCTGGATGGACCTCTGGTCTGACCCAGTACGGCCTTTCTTATGTTCTTAATAGATTTGGTGAGATCTATCTGGTGACATAACATCTAAAAGGTATAATGGACTGTGGAAAACGGATCACAACTCTGATGTGCTGGTGAGCTGTGCTGAAATAGCTCAGAGGCAAATGCCATAGCCATAGAATATACTGAATAGGTATTTATTATTGTATTTTCTCTGGCATGAGGTGGTTTCAACATCCTTTACAAAATAGAAGTAATAAAAATCAAAGGTTCACACAGAAACATTAATGGAGGCCAAGTGCATTAATTTAATTTTTTTAATAGCTTATGCTATTCTAACAGCTTCACAACGGCCTAGAGTACATAGTACATGTAGTAAAATGAACCTCAAATGTTACCTCAAAAACCCCGATACAATATTATGAAATGCTGAAATTCTAGTGCAGTATCTTTTTACATTGACTTATATGTGTAATTATAATAAAAAGTAATTGTATTTCAGTGTGTACATATCACATACACAATGGACGTAGGAAATAGACGCAGTTAAATCTAGTAGCATCCCCCACCTTGAGTAAAGAGAATACTTGTGAACTTTTACTCTCTCTAAAATCAAAATAAACATTTTGTACCCTCTGCTTGAGTATAGAATACCAATGCACTTCATTTTATAAGAATCAACTACACATTGTGATCAAAATCACTGGGACATAATTCATTCCTATACTAATCCGTACTCTGATCGATACTTTGCTTGTAAGAATCAACTGCTTATAAGAATCAAATCCCACAGGATGGATATAATTCTTATAAAAGGTGTGTGTGTGTGTGTGTGTGTGTGTGTGTGTGTGTGTGTGTGTGTGTG